>OY660883.1:457500-460000 GCA_962446985.1 Xyrichtys novacula
TGGTCGATTACAGACGCAGGAACCAGGAGAACTCACGAGAACTCACGAGAACCCGCAGACTGACGTTCAATCACATGATAACGAGTCGTCTCTCTAAAGACGGTTCCACGAATCTGTCCTGGTTTGGGGGATGAGGACTAGTGGTGCAGTTCTCCTGGAGTCCTGTTCTGGGTCTTGTTGTGGAAACTGTCCCTGCAGCGCCTCGTGCCGGCACCTCTCCGATCTGGGTCATTTTCTAAATATACCGCTGCTCCGGTCCTCCCTGCAGAGACGGCCCTGCTGCCTGAGGGGGGACCGTTTGAGCCTCCTGGTTCTGGTCCAGCATCCTCCCATGAACCGCACGTGTCTGTCATGTGACGGCGCTCTATAGATAGATCTGCAGAGAACCCGAACAGTGACGGTACCAGATCAATAAAACTCAAAATTAAACAAAAATAAGACAAAGGTCAAAGTTCGGAGAGAGGAACAAACAAACAGGTCAAAACATCTGGAGGAACATCTGCAGCTACTGAGGTGAAGGTCCAACAGATTAGTCACATGACCGGGTCGAAGACGGACCTTCAGAGAGGGTGACCCCGAATCTTCACCGCATCCTGAACGACAGTTTTTTTCCTCTCAGCTCCATTTTGTGGTCGATTACAGACGCAGGAACCAGGAGAACTCACGAGAACTCACGAGAACCCGCAGACTGACGTTCAATCACATGATAACGAGTCGTCTCTCTAAAGACGGTTCCACGAATCTGTCCTGGTTTGGGGGATGAGGACTAGTGGTGCAGTTCTCCTGGAGTCCTGTTCTGGGTCTTGTTGTGGAAACTGTCCCTGCAGCGCCTCGTGCCGGCACCTCTCCGATCTGGGTCATTTTCTAAATATACCGCTGCTCCGGTCCTCCCTGCAGAGACGGCCCTGCTGCCTGAGGGGGGACCGTTTGAGCCTCCTGGTTCTGGTCCAGCATCCTCCCATGAACCGCACGTGTCTGTCATGTGACGGCGCTCTATAGATAGATCTGCAGAGAACCCGAAATAATCTGGACAAGATACAGAAACAAAGTCCAAGAGAGACGAGCAGACGGGGAAGATGGAGGAGAAGAGGACGGAGAAACCGGATCAACGAAGTTCTCCAGGAGACCGACAGAGTTCAGAGAGTCCAGGGGGACGGGTTCTACGACATCTGGGGGTTTCAGACAATCATCAAAACAGACTGACAGACTTTACACGACGAGTCTACGTGATATTATCGTCATCAACTACCTGCTGTGTGTGTCTCTGTAGTTCACACTCAGTCCGTTTCCATGACAACTGAGAAAACCGAATTATCGCCTTATTCCGATAAAGACCGGACAACTGAAGGTCATGTAAACACCTTAGTCCGACTATAATCAGAGTTTGAGAACTCTGATTAAGACACACAGATAATGAGATTGGAATTAGATTTTCTCTACCATGTAACCAGCGTAGTCGGAGTATGATCGGATACAGGCCACGCCCCCGTAACCCTGTAACAAAAACCCAGAGTAGAGGAGTAGCGTTTGTCCCATCAGCAGAAAAGTAGCGCGTCCATGTTTACGCCAAGAAGTCCGATCCAGCAAAAATAAAAGAATTATGAGTTTAATCCGATTAAACTGTGGCTGTAAACGTCCTGACTGACTGGTTATTTAGACGGCGAGCGTCCGACATCGACACGTTGAATAACACGGGTCTCTAATGATGTAAACATGAATGAAATCGTCGTTCCCGCCTTCAGATTCTTGTCTTCAGCGAAAACATGAAGAGCTGGTCGGAGTTCGTCTGAATGAATTCGATCGTTAGACGACGATCTTCATCGTGGTCGACATCGAAGACAGGATGTAAACCTGCGAGCCGCTGAAACGCCGACTCTGAAGAGGAAGTCTGTAAAACTCTTAGATCAGCTGTTGAAGGTGAGGTCCAACTTTATCGACGATATCAGAACATTTACTGTTCAGCAGAAGAACGGACTCTTCTGCTCCTCAGGACCTTCACCATGAAGGTCCAAACCTTCAAAATAACGCTGAGCCAGAACCAGACCGTTTAGACCAGACTGGGACCGGCTCTTCTGATCAGACCAAGGTCCAGCTGTCTGGTCCAGACCAGGATCCAGAGGAGGTTTCACAGCAATCATTGTGGATCTGACCGAACAGAACAGTCCGGACCAAAGGACGTCAGACCGACCCGGACCAGAGAGACCGCCATTAATCAGCCGTCAGAGGAACCAGAGACGAGGTGGAGGCTCTGGAGGTCATGGCAACACACACACACACGCACGCACGCACGCACGCACGCACGCACACACACACACACACACACACACACACACACACACACACACACTGACAGGTCTCAGAGTGTGTTCATGAGTTTATCACGTTCAGCCCGCAGACAATAAATGAAGTGATCAATCACAGAGGAGAACATCTGTGGAGCAACCACTCCATCAGACAGCAGCTTCATCAGCACCTCCACACCAAGAGGAGGAGGAGGAGG
>OY660883.1:465000-472500 GCA_962446985.1 Xyrichtys novacula
GAAAGATCTCAAAGTCCACCTGATGTGGACTACACACCAACACACACTGGAGAACCAGAACCAGAACCAGAACCAGACCTGAGACCAGAGGAGGGGACACATCAGTCAGCCCCCTCAGTCCCTCTGAGTCTCCCTGTTGGACCATCACTCTGTGAACGGATGAATGAATGAATGAGTGAATGAATGAGAGTCCGTCTCAGCAGGTCACTCTGTGTCTCTGAACCAGATCCAATCAATCCAGTCCAGACACTCAGGAGGGTCAAACCTCTGAGGACCTGAGAGAGGAGAAAGTGTGTGAGTGTGTGAGTGTGAGTGTGTGTGTGTGTGAGTGTGAGTGTGTGTGTGTGAGTCAGGAGGTGTGAAGGTGTCTTTAAAGTCATCTACCTCTCTGTCCTGGTGTGACGTCTGAAGGACGGAGGAAGAGAAGAGAGAGAGAAGAGAGAGAGAGAGAGAGAGAGAGAGAGAGAGAGAGAGAGAGGGAGAGAGAGAGAGAGAGAGAGAGAGAGAGGAGAGAGAGAGAGAGAGAGAGAGAGAGAGAGAGACGACTCAGGTCTCAAACAGGAGGAGCGACTCAGAACCAGCGACTCAGAACCAGAGACTTGGATCCTTTTAAAAAGTTGTTTTTCTGACTCTGACCTCCAACTTCCACCTTCATCCTGAACATCTTCATCTGGATGGACACAGATGTTCCTCCTAAATCTGGAGATGTTGTCTAAAACTGAGGATGCAGCATCTAGGATTTCCAGTTCTTTGTTAAAGGACAGTTGGACAGTCCAACTGTCCTTTCTAAAAGAGAGAGTTACCCCTGACCTCCACCTTCTTCCTGATCGTCTACGAAAAGGTCGTATCCTCCGATCGTAGCTGATCGTAACCATTGATGGAGACGAACAAGTGAAAGGTTTTTAGACGTCATTTCACCCCGATGACACCATGGATGAGGAGATGCTGATTCTAGAAGTCTAGAAGTAGATTTCCTCCTCTGGAAGGACACAATCTACTGCTTATATGTCTATGTGTCTGTCTTTAGAGAGCAACTCGTTATCGTGAGATTGAACGTGAATCTGCAGGTTCTTCTGAGTTCTCCTGATTCCTGCGTCTGTAATCCTCCATGAAAATTCACCTCACAAATGGATCTATAGGATAGGAATTGGCGGACGGTGAAAATTGCGGGAAAACACTGATGTTTTTACCACAGAGTCAACAAGCCGAGGGGGGCTGGACTCTCACTGATCACCTGACCTCAGGTGGTCCAGGTGTGTCCAATCAGCATTCAGGGGGAGAAATACCTGCAGGTGTGAAGAGTCTAGTTTAAAAAGACAATAATAATCAAGTGTGAGTGTGTGTGTGTGTGTGTGTGAGTGTGTGTGTCTGTGTGTGTGTGTGTGAGCGTGGCCTCAAACTGTCAGAGCTCAGTTAAAACTCGACCAGAGTGACGAGCAGACAGATACCACCGCATGATTGGCAGAGTGCCCTTTACTTGTGACTGTGTGTGTGTGTGTGTGTGTGTGTGTCTGTGTGTGTGTGTGTGTGTGTGTGTGTGTGTGTGTGTGTGTGTGTGCCAGTGTATGATGGCAGCAGCCTAAGCCAGCGTGTCGTCTCAGCTCTGCCTGAAATTATACCGTATGTGTGTGAGAGTAGGAGTGTATTTTCTAATGAGCTGCATTTAAATCAGTGTGTGTGTGTGTGTGTGTGTGTGTGTGTGTGTGTGTGTGTGTGTAATTTTACAGTGCAAAGAGCTCCCAGAATTCATTGCATGGCTGACTGGAGTGACAGGAGAAGCCATTTAATGCCTCGACACTGGCAGAGAAGAACTGACAGAGTGGCATTTGGACGCCCTGTGTGTGTGTGTGTGTGTGTGTGTGTGTGTGTGTGTGTGTGTGTGTGTGAGTGTGTGTGTGTGTGTGTGTGTGTGTGTGTGTGTGTGTGTTAGAAACAGAGAGAGGTCTCAGCTGTTCTTGTTTTAAGGCGAACCTTCATCTCTATGCAGACGATCTTGTGATTTCGGGTTCTGACCCGATCCGGTTCTCTGACTTAAACCTTTAACTCCTTTAATAAAACAGAACCGGGTCACACTTCACAACAACCATCATTTATAAATGTTAATAGATACTTTATTAATGTGAGTTAATCGTTACTTCACCGTTAACAATGAAAGTGGAGAGAAAATCGCAGGAGAACTTTTCAGCTTCAGATCCATAAACTGGAGGAACCAAGTGGTCCAGAGTGAAACCAGGACCCGGTTTGGACAGACTGAGCTGACCCTGAAAGAGCAGCTGTGAAATGTTGGTGCTGAGAGGAAGTTTGGGTGGACTTGCTGGGCCACCATGACCCAACCCTGGACCAGCCAAGGACGGGACAGAGGAGGACGTGAAGACACGTGAGAGAGTGTGGGACCGTCTTCAGAGACAGGTCCGATAAATCAGCACCGAGGACGAGGACGTGAGAAAAAAGAGCTTTAATGTCCAAAGTTCAGAAACTCAAACAGACTGAGGGTCAAAGTTCAGAGACACCAGGAGTTCATGAGTGTGTGTGTGTGTGTGCACGTGTGTGTTTGTGTGTGTGTGAGTGTGTCTCAGTATCTGCCCTCCACGCCCAGCTCGCTCTCCGCTGAGCGTTCGATCTGCTCGTGGACCAGGCGGACCTCCTGCTGGGTCAGAGTGCGCTCCATATGGCGGTAGATGATGCGGTAACACTGACTCCGCCTCCTGGTCCTGAGAGAGACAGAGAGAGAGAGAGAGAGAGAGAGAGAGAGAGAGAGAGAGAGAGAGAGAGAGAGAGAGAGAGAGAGAGAGAGAGAGAGAGAGAGTTAACTTTGTTTGGTCATATATAACTGTAAATACTTGATTCTGATTGGCTGTCACTCCCTTTTCCTTCCTTTTTGTCTCTCCTTTCCTCTTTCATTTCCTCCTTATTTCCTTCTCTTTTTACCTTTTTTTCTCTCCTTTCTTCCTTTCCTCCTCCAGCACTATCTGACCGCTCTCTCCTCCTTTCCTTCCTCCATCTACCATCCCTCCTTCTTGTTCTTCCTCCACACTCTCTGGTTTTATTCCCTTACTTTCCTCATTCTTCCTTTCCTCTTTCCATCCTTGAACATTTCGTTTTCCTTATTTCCTCACCACTCTCTCCTTCCTTTACTCCTCCCTCTATAGTGCATGCTCATTGCTCCCTTCCTTCCTTCTCATTTTGGTCTTTCCTTGTCCCCTTATTTGTTTCCTTTCACTACTCTCTCTCTCTCTCTCTCTCTCTCTCTCTCCTCCTTAACCCCCCCCCCCCCTTGTTGACAGAGTGACTGACGGACCAATAAAAGACGCCGTTACAATCTCTAAAAACAACCAATACACCTCCTTCTCTCTCTCTCTCCATTCATTCTCTACCTCGCTCGTCCTCTACCAGCTCGTAAATAATTGAACATCAGAACATTCAGAGGAAATGTCAGAGAGACTAAAATAAACACACACACACACACACACACACACACACACAAACACACACACACACACTCACACACACACACACACACACACTCACACACACACACACACACACACACACTCAGAGTGAATGGTATTTCATGTGATAGACTTTGTCGTTGCTGAATAATTAATGTCTCCATTATCCAGCCCGCATAGCTGGAGGGGGGAGGGGGATCAATACAGTATCACCTGTAATACACACACACACACACACACACACACACACACACACACACACACACACAGCAAAGTAAACAGGGAAAATGTACAATAACTATACATGTGTTCCATTATGCATGAAGAATAAGCAAATAATTCTGTCATACATGAAGAAATACAAACACACACACACACACACACACACACACACACATCACACACACACACACACACACACACACACACACACTAATAGAGGACATATCCGGTGATGGATGGAGTGATAAATAAACGATGACTGAAGATGAGTGATGAAGATAAAGACTGTTATAGAGGGTCAGAGCAGCTGACAGACACATTCATCCACATTAACGGAGTTTTTATAGAAGGTTCTTCTGTTTTTAATGATCAGCTGATCAGCTGGTTTAGGTTGTTATTGGAAATTTAGCTTTTCCCTCTGACTAGGGCTGGGCAATACGTGAAAAAGTTCACGATATATTTTTGTTAATATCAGCTGATATGGATCAATATCAGGATCTAAAACTGTAACAGAGTTTCTTGGTCTCATGTCTTTTCCAACACAATAATCTCCTGCATCTGTGAGGTCTTTGTGTCTCTTTGGCGTTTTGTCGTAAGGCGTCGCTCTAGAGAAAGCCGACTGAATGGTCGTCTGTTTCAGGCGCCATGGGCTCCTCGCTCCTCTCGGGGTTCGTAACCTTTGGCGTTGCGCGTGCTCTGCGGCGTGGCGCTGCTTCAGGTGGTGAAAAAGATTTGAGGTATTCCCCGACTTTGTGAGAACATGTACTCGACATAATTTACAGTCCACATTACTCTGCTTCATGTCCGACCTCCAAAAACCAAAATACCTCCACACCACCGACGTTTTCCTAACGCCAGTGTTGTGGTTGACATTGATGTGGTCATCTGTTGAGCCTTCATGGTCATTTCTGTCGGGGGTAGCACTCATTTTCTTTGTTTCTCACCAACAGTGCTGTCGGCTTCACCTGTTAAAGTGCTATGGTTGGGTGGAGCTGCTGTCTGCTACGACGCTGCAGTTGGTTGATACTTGGTTCTAATTCAGAACATGATTGGTTCAGACCCGGAGAAACTCCCCTTTTCATTGGCTGTTCGTATAGTCGACCAAAACATGTCAGAATGACGACTATTGAAAAGGATATTGATCATGTTTTATATTGATTCACAAATCAAGCCTGTTGTGACATCACCACAGGAGCAGCCCCGACTAGTGGTGGGAGGCTGAACTGCAGCTTGTACACAACATATGACTGATATTTCAGGCTGACACTCAGTCCGTTTCCACGACACTTGAGAAAATCAAATTATCGCCTTTTTCCGATTAAGACCGGACAACTGAAGGTCATGTAAACACTTTAGTCCGACTATAATCAGAGTTTGAGAACTCTGATTAAAACTCCCAGATAATGAGATTGGAATTTGATTTTCTCTACCATGTAACCAGCGTAGTCAGAGTATGATCGGTTACAGGCCACGCCCCCGTAACCCCGGAACAAACCCCCAGAGTAGAGGAGTAGCGTTGGTCTCCTCTTTAGAAAAAGTAGCGCGTCCATCATGTCGGACAAAAACAACGCTGTACGATGCTCCATCTTCTTGTTTCTCCAAAATGCCCAGCAGCAGTTGTAGACACTTCTGACGTCTGACACCGACCTGCTGTTGTTGTTGACGGTTGTATGGGGTCGGAAACAGCACCGCTGAAATGACCCATATCGCCCCCTAGTGTTGGGGAGGAGGACACGTTCACGTCAATAATTCAGTTTTCTCAGCTGCATGTAAACGAGGACGAGGAGAGAAGTCTGATTCGGCGATAGACCTCAGAGAAGCTGACGTCTCAGTGTGTCTCTGTGTCTCATGAAGGTGTCTCCAGGTGTTCCAGGTAAAAACATCAGGACTGACCTTGATTTTATAAGAAAGTGTTTTAATTGTCTTTGTAGGAACGAGGAGTTTCAGGAGCCGCTGACACACCTCTGTGACCTGACCCTGTCGGAGGAAACCCGCTCCACAGTGAAGCCTCTCCTCTGTCACTGAAGCTGCTTTAATTTGTGCTTCCTAAAGGGAAAAACATGATGAAGTGAAGTGGTGCATGATAAAGAAATGAACACAGAGCTGGAGGTTTTCATCCACGGCAATTAAAACGCTGTGAGGAACTCGCTGCACCAATTAAAAGCTAACTGGGACAGAGACCATGACAACATGTTCTGTTTTGTCCTCCACACGTCTGACTTTCAGCAGTTTCTCCATAAATACCTAAGAGGAGGAGGAGGAGGAGGAGGAGGAGGAGGAGGAGGCGCTCACTGAGGCCCATCTGTAGGTCTGAGTACAGCTGCAGGAATAAATCTGTTTTAATCAGAGACCGGATCACTGGACAGAAACAGGGAGGAGGAAGAACAGGAGCTACACCAGACAGGCTGATATGTTCTGTCCAAAACTTCTGCAAACTTCTAATCATGAAAACAAACCAACAGAAACATCTCAACCACTCTGAGAGGAGAGTTTAACTCAACCACGGTTCAACCCGAGGTGACTGAGCCGGGTCAGAAACATCCGAACCCGGACTCCTCAGCTGATCTCAAGAGTTCTACATTTCAACATTTCAACTGTTGTCAGAATCTGGTTCTGGATCATCTGAAGGTCTTCCCTGAAAACATCTTCATCTGGATGGACGCAGATGTTCCTCCTAAACCTGGAGATATTGTCTAAAACTGAGGATGCAGCATCTATGATTTCCAGATCTTCGTTGAAAGGACAGTTGGACTTACTGGTTACTGGTGAGAGTCTCAGCTTCTCTCTTTGGTTTAATGTGAAGCTCTTTAACTCCATCACATCCTTCCTCAGGCAGTATTTGAGAAGACTGATCCATCAGGAGAAAAATTAGAGACAGAAGAGGAGAGGAAGCGAGGACGGGTTCAGAGGAGGACAGAAAAACATGGCCGACAGCTTCACAGCCAAAACATTAAAAAAAAGAAGAAAGACGTCGAAAAACACGATCGATTTGATGTCAGACTCAAGCAGATGGTGAGATGGAGGAAGAGATGGAGAGAGGAGGGGAGGGAGTGTAATGTTTCACTGTGAACGAGGGAGAGAGAGAGAGAGAGAGAGAGAGAGAGAGAGAGAGAGAGAGAGAGAGAGAGAGAGAGAGAGAGAGAGAGATGATGGACACGTCTGAAAGAGGAGTGTTGGTTTTCATTCAGAAGGACAGGAAAAGTCTGTTTGAGATGAAGTGAGAGAGGCAGAGAGAGAGAGAGAGAGAGAGAGAGAGATGGAGAGAGGGATCGATACTCTGACGGAGGTGAAGAAGAGAGGAAACTCCAGCAGCTGCCAACGCCCTTGAAACGCACGGCGCCGCCTTCCAATGTGGAGGGGGGGGAAACCGGGAGATCTGATAACGTGAAAACGTCCAAGACCGAAGAGAGGGAGAGAGAGAGAGAGAGGAGGAAACTACCTCCTGTTCTACTCCTCCTCCTCTGATCTTCATCATCCCTCACTCTGTCACCATCATCATCATCATCATCACCATCATCATCATCATCATCACAGAAACCCTCAGAGATCAAGTTCAGATCTTCTCTCTTTCTGTGGGTGAGTTTTACCCTGTGTGTGTGTGTGTGTGTGTGTGTGTGTGTGTGTGCGATCCTTAAAGAGAGGCAGGTAGTGATGGAAGATCAGTTCTTCTGACTGAATCTTTAGAATCTTTAAAAGGATTCGTTCAAAAGATTCGTTCACTGAATCAGTCAGTTCTTGTCGCTGCGGCACACCTTCTTACAGGAAAGTTTAAACACGTGTTTTAATGTAAAGGCGCCATAATGACCTGTTTTATCCGAGCCTCAGTCAA
>OY660883.1:477500-480000 GCA_962446985.1 Xyrichtys novacula
CGACCTTTTAGGAGACGATCAGGATGAAGGTGGAGGTTCAGGGTCAGACTCTCAGGTGAGTTTATGTGCAGGTATCTAAAAGTCCAGAGACCTGGTCCTTCTTTTGCTGAGGGGGTTTGATTTTACTTTGGGGAGACAGGAGGTCTACCAGAGTCCAGAACTGATCAGAGACTCAGAGTTTTGTTGTCTCCTTCCATCAGGTTCAGGTTTAGAGATTTTGACAAAAACGGAAGAGTGTGACTTCGAGAAACAAAGAGAGACAAGAAAGAAAGAAAGAGGGGGGATCGTTTCATCTGCAACTCTCCCTCTCTCCCTCTCTCTCCCTCTCCCTCTCTCTCTCTCTCTCCCTCTCCCTCTCCCTCTCCCTCTCTCTCTCTCTCTCTCTCTCTCTGTTTCCTCCGCTCCGCCGCTCAGAGCGCCTATTAACACACAAAATGGCTTTCTGCTTTTCAATTACCAGCTGCCCCGCACGCCCCCTCACTCGCTCTCTCTCCTTTCACATCACACTCACAGCAAAGAAAGCACACACACACACACACACACACACACACACACACACACACACACACAAAGAAATACCAGCACACACACTTTAGTGGTAGAATTCCCTGAGGAGAGTGAGTCATCTCAACAATATTTACAATCTTTGACGGGGGGGGGGGGGGGGGGTCTGTGTGTGTGTGTGTGTGTGTTCGACACACTCATTATGTGTAATTAAACTAAATAAACTAAGACCTGAACTTTGGGTGTGTGTCTGTGTGTGTGTGTATTAGTGTGTCTGTGTGTGTATTAGTGTGTCTGTGTGTGTATTAGTGTGTATTATTGTGTATTAGTGTGTATATTAGTGTGTATTAGTGTGTCTGTGTGTGTGTATTAGTGTGTATTAGTGTGTATTAGTGTGTATTTATGTGTATTATGTGTGTATTAGTGTGTATTAGTGTGTATGTGTGTGTATTAGTGTGTATTAGTGTGTCTGTGTGTGTGTATTAGTGTGTCTGTGTGTGTATTAGTGTGTGTCTCATTGTGTTACACCCCCCCCCCCCAGTTAAAGGTCTCTCCGTCTGGATCAGCTCCTAAAACTCCTGATGGTTCTGGTCCTGGAGGATGGTCAGTCTCGCTCCCAGGTGGGCGTGTCCTTCAGCATCATCACAGTTCGTGGTCGTGTCGTGAAAACACGTCCTGGGAGGACGCCGCCCTCTCAGGACGCCGCCCTCTCAGTATCTCCTGACCTCTGACCTCCTCTTGTCTGAACTCTGACAGAGATGATCTGAGGTCCTGGAGGAGGTCCGTCTTTGTTTGTGAGGATCCGGACCGGGACAGTCTGCTCGGCTGGTGGTTCTCGTTGACCCTGTCGGTGACCTCGACTCTCACGGAGGAAATCTCCGAACCGCCTCCTTCAGTCTGACTCTGAACATGAATCCTCTGATCTCAGACACGACACGGGCGCTGAAGCTCCTCCTGAAATTGAAGCTGCTGATTTGATCCTGATTGAATCTGAAAAGATGATTTTTATTTCTGAGGGACGGAGCAGAACTTCAGGGATTAGAAATTTACTTTAAATCTGTCAGAGGATTAAAGAAACTTCGTCTTCATGTCAGATTTATCTCTGTGTGCAGAAAGAAGAAGCAGGTTTCAGGAGGAGAAACTTTCCTCCTCTTTAAAAGTTCTCCTCCTGACTCCTCCTGACCAGGGTGGCTGTGGTCCACCAACAGTGTTTGTCCCTGACAGGCTCCCGTAGTTCTTCTGCAGAGTCAGAGCCGTCTGTTTCAGTGAAAACATGATTCATGGTCATTTCTGTCGGGGGCAGCACTCATGGTTGGGTGTAGCTGCTGTGTGCTACGACTTTGCAGTTGGTTGATACTTGGTTTTATACTGATATTGAGGGAAATTATTTTCGATATATACCGATGTCGTTTTATCGCCCAGCCCCAGTTTCATTTTTGTTTTTTATATTTAATCATGTTAGAAAAAAGAACTCGTCTTCTTCTTCGTCTTCGTCTCTCAGCGTCTGCAGGACTTCCCCTCGTCTCTGAGTCTGCCTCTTCCCCTGACAATAAGAAGTCAATCTACCTGGATCGAACCTCATCACTAACACACACACACACACACACACACACACACACACACACACACACACACACACACACACAGATTGAGGTCAGAGGAGAGAAAGTGTCGATGAAAAACTCTCCATCTCTCCTTTTCTGGTCCCTCTCTTTTCTCTCTCGTCTCTCAGTCTTTCTCCTTCACTTCCTCACTCCTTGACTCCTTCCTTCCTTGACTCCTTTCTTACAGGCATGGTTGACGATTGGAGAGATTGGTGATCATTATGAACCTCGTTTCTATGGCGATCACGGTCCTATAGTGTGATCTCCACAAAGTGAAGAGAAAAAAGATCGGAAAAAATCAGTTCACCCTATCAGGAGCAGGGCTGCAAAAACATCGACCAATGGGAGCCATCCATCCCGGACAGCTGCTATTGGTCAATCTCCTGCTCCGC
>OY660883.1:487500-492500 GCA_962446985.1 Xyrichtys novacula
CTGTTTGAGTTTTAACCCCGTCAGCGCTGACATGGCTCCGCCCACCTGCTGCTGATCAGACTGAATAAAGACAATTTAACTGGAATTATAAACAGATTATTGATCTGAGAATAAATTCATCAGACCTGTTTGTTTTGTAGTTACACAGCTGAGAATCAAACTTGAATATTTGAGGTACGGGTCAAAAACAGACGTCTCCTGTGTGTGTGTGTGTGTGTGTGTGTGTGTGTGTGTGTGTGTGTGTGTATGGGGGGGGGGGGGGACTCTGAAGTCTGTCAGAAATGATCCTGAAGACTCAGCACAGACCAGGACAGGTCAGCGATGATCAATCACTTTGATAATTTAATAGAAACTAAAACTTTATTATTTCATCTTAAGTGGGCGGAGCCTAATGTCTTTATCCTCCTCCTCTCTTTATCCTGTCTAACCCCCCCCATAAGCTCTGATATAAAGTCAGTGTATATTAATGTATGTGTGTGTGTGTGTGTGTGTGTGTGTGTGTGTGTGTGTGTGTGTGTGTGCGCTCGGTGGGAGAAAGGTCGCTATTTAAAAGACATTAAAATGCTGAAAGATGAATTGTGTCGGACATCTTTACGCACTGCAGGGCCCTCACACACACACACACACACACACACACACACACACACAAAATAATGCAAGGTCAGTAAAGATAGTGTGTGTGTGTGTGTGTGTGTGTGTGTGTGTGTGTGTGTGTGTGTGTGTGTGAATGTCAGAGTAATGTGAAAAATGAGTTCTCAGCCATAAGGCACCTACCTCCTACTGCTGCCCTTTACACACACACACACACACACACACACAAACACACACACACACACACACACACACACACACACACTTTAAAAATGAGATGTCAACAGCAGGCACCGCAGCGAGAAAGTGCACACCAAGGACAGATAGGTGTACATACTGTATGTGTGTGTGTGAGTGAGAGTGTGTGTGACAGTGATTTGAACAGCTCTTTCTCACTACAGTGTCATAATTACAGACGTGTGTGTTTTAATATAATGACTAAAATGAATCGTCTCAGTCCTTCAGTTAAACAGTTTCCTTCTTCCCTCTTATTTGTTTGTTTCCTGTTTGTTTCCTGTTCATTTCCTGTTTTTTTCCTGTTTTTTTCCTGTTTTTTTTCCTGTTTGTTTCCTGTTTTTTTCCTGTTTTTTTCCTGTTTTTTTTCCTGTTTGTTTCCTGTTTTTTTTCCTGTTCGTTTCCTGTTCATTTCCTGTTTGTTTCCTGTTTGTTTCCTGTTCATTTCCTGTTCGTTTCCTGTTCATTTCCTGTTCGTTTCCTATTCATTTCCTGTTTGTTTCCTCCCCATTTCCTGTCCATATTCTCCTCTTTCATCACACAGGAAGTGGATCTCTCCTCTGGTCTGCTGCAGTGTCGTCATGGTAACACAGATTAAACTAAACGAACATTAAAGTGTGGTCTCTTACTTTGGGTTGGTGAAGTCGTCCACCAGCGAGACCTTCTCCACCAGGTCTCCTCCGATGGAGCGCACCAGCTCGTAGAAGTCGTTCTCTGTGAAGCTCTCTCCACCGTCCTCTCTCTCCGGCAGCCAGAAGGAGATGTCGTTGTGGAGGGGGGGGTACTTACTGAGCGGCTGAGACAGACACAGAAATAAAGGGGCGGGGTCAATTAACTCTCAGTTAATCGGATTAAAAACAACATTTCAGAATATGGACGAAAATGAGGATGAGGAGGGGATGAAGGAAGGATGAGAGGATGACATGTCAGTTTACTCCCACAGTGTGGCGCTGTGGGCAACAGGTTGTTGTGGGCGGAGCTAAATAAATGTCAAACTGTTTATATTGACGATTGGTTAATTGATGATCGATGATTAGTCCCATCAGGATCAGGGATCTCTGGTCCAGGACAGACCGGACCACAGACTCTGAGGGCGGAGCTGAAAGATGGGCGGAGACAGATGGATGAGGTATAGATGTAGAAGAAGATAGATGTCAGGTCTGAGGTTAAAAGCAGAAAGGTCAAAGGTCAGGACGGTGGTCAGGTTTATGGCTCTGATGTCATGTTTTACCTGTAATGAGGGTAAATGACGGACAGGTGTGTGTGGACAAGGCTCCGCCCCCGTCAGCCTCTCAGTAAACAAACAGCTGAGAGGAACAGGCCAGCTGTGTTTGTGTGTCTGTGTGTCTGTGTGTGTGTTTTGACTGTGTGAGTGTGTGTGGAGACGAGGATAACACACACAAACAGACGACTTCCTGTTCGGCCCCCTGACGGTCACAGCTCATTACCTGTGGATCCAGGGGCCGTGGAGGGTTGAGAGGGAGAGGTGGAAAGTTTCAGCCCAGGAGAGGAGCACTGACCCTGGGCAGGAGATGAGCCGTGCTCCCCTGGTCCCTCTGGAGGACCGGGGTTCATCAATAAAACCAAGAGAGAGAGAGAGAGAGAGAGAGAGAGAGAGAGAGAGAGAGAGAGAGAGAGAGAGAGAGAGAGAGAGAGAGAGAGAGAGAGAGAGAGAGAGAGAGAGAGAGAGAGAGACAGAGAGAGACAGAGAGAGAGAGAGAGAGAGAGAGGGAGAGAGAGAGATGGAGAGAGAGAGAGAGAGGGAGAGAGAGAGAGAGAGAGGGAGAGAGAGAGGGAGAGAGAGAGAGAGAGGGAGAGAGAGAGGGAGAGAGAGAGGTGGACAGCAGCAGCACAACTGTCCTCGGCTGACATCCCTCCATCCTCTCACAGATCTATAAACTCTCTCTCTTTTCTTTTTCTCTCTTTTTTATTCGTCTCTCCATTCCTCAGATTTTACGTCTCCATAAAAATGTTGAATTGCTTCTTTAAAATTTACAACACTCTTCCTTTCTGCTCCTTCTTATTCTCTCTTTTATTTCTTCTCTTCCTGTTTGCTCATCTCTTCCCTTTCTCACTTTTCTTTACTTCCATTCTCCTTGTTCCCTTACTTCCTTTCCTTTTATCCTTATTCCTTTCTGTTTCTCTTTCCTTTCTTCCTTCTGTCCTTCTCCCTCTCTCTTCCTTACCTCCTTCCTTACCTCCTTCCCTATACCCATCTTTTATCCTCTCCGTTTTCATACTTCTGCCTCTTTTCTTTCTATACTTCCTTTCTGTCCTTTCTCTTACCCCCAGTTCTCCTCTCCTCTTTTTCATCCCTCACTTTTTCATCTATCATTAGCTTATAAATCTTTTATTTTCCTTTTTTCTCTCAGATTCGACCTCACCTTCCTTTTTCATTATTCATTCATTTATTTATCCTTCTTTCCTTCCTCCCTCCTTGAGTCCATTTACAGCCTCATCTCCTCTCCTTCCTTCCCTCCTCCCCTCTTTTCTCCCCTCGTCTCCTCTGCCCTCCAACAGTCACTTTAAATGTTCGTCGTTAGTGAAGACGAAAGTCGACCAAAAACACCTTCAGTGAGGACGGAGTAACCGCTGTGTGAACCGAGTGTGTGTGTGTGTGTGTGTGTGTGTGTGTGTGTGTGTGTGTTGTGAGGATGCTGGGGTCAGGTAAAGTGACTGGATGCAGCTGATGTGAGCCCCCACTGTCAGAATGTTTTATACATGAGGTTAAGAGGCTGGAACATTTACACACACACACACTAACACACTCACACACACACACACACACACACACACACACATACTTAGAAACACACTTACATACACACATGCACACACACACATACACAGACACTCTAATGTTAAACCAAAGGCTCCAGGTTTGCTGTGGTCTGAAGAGTGTTGAACATTTTTAATCACTGAGCTCCACAGTCTGTTCTTCTTAGCAACAGTCTGTTCTTCTTAGCAACGGTCTGTTCTTCTTAGCAACGGTCTGTTCTTCTTAGCAACGGTCTGTTCTTCATAGCAACGGTCTGTTCTTCTTAGCAACGGTCTGTTCTTCTTAGCAACGGTCTGTTCTTCTTAGCAACGGTCTGTTCTTCTTAGCAACGGTCTGTTCTTCTTAGTAACAGTCTGTTCTTCATAGCAACGGTCTGTTCTTCTTAGTAACAGTCTGTTCTTCATAGCAACGGTCTGTTCTTCTTAGCAACGGTCTGTTCTTCTTAGCAACGGTCTGTTCTTCTTAGCAACGGTCTGTTCTTCTTAGCAACAGTCTGTTCTTCATAGCAACGGTCTGTTCTTCATAGCAGCGGTCTGTTCTTCTTAGCAACAGTCTGCTCTTCTTAGCAACGGTCTGTTCTTCTTAGCAACGGTCTGTTCTTCTTAGCAACGGTCTGTTCTTCTTAGCAACAGTCTGTTCTTAGCAACAGTCTGTTCTTCTTAGCAACGGTCTGTTCTTTTTAGCAACGGTCTGTTCTTCTTAGCAACAGTCTGTTCTTCTTATCTGCGGTCTGTTCTTCTTAACAGCGGTCTGTTCTTCTTAGCAACAGTCTGTTCTTCTTAGCAACAGTCTGTTCTTCTTAAAAGCGGTCTGTTCTTCTTAGCAACAGTCTGTTCTTCTTAGCAACAGTCTGTTCTTCTTAGCAACAGTCTGTTCTTCTTAAAAGCGGTCTGTTCTTCTTAGCAACAGTCTGTTCTTCTTAGCAACAGTCTGTTCTTCTTAGCAACAGTCTGTTCTTCTTAAAAGCGGTCTGTTCTTCTTAGCAACAGTCTGTTCTTCTTAAAAGCAGTCTGTTCTTCTTAACAGCGGTCTGTTCTTCTTAGCAACAGTCTGTTCTTCTTAGCAACAGTCTGTTCTTCTTAACAGCGGTCTGTTCTTCTTAGCAACAGTCTGTTCTTCTTAGCAACGGTCTGTTCTTCTTAGCAACAGTCTGTTCTTCTTATCTGCGGTCTGTTCTTCTTAGCAACGGTCTGTTCTTCTTAGCAACAGTCTGTTCTTCTTAGCAACAGTCTGTTCTTCTTAGCAGCGGTCTGTTCTTCTTAGCAACAGTCTGTTCTTCTTAGCAACAGTCTGTTCTTCTTAGCAACGGTCTGTTCATCTTAGCAACAGTCTGTTCTTCTTATCTGCGGTCTGTTCTTCTTAGCAATGGTCTGTTCTTCTTAGCAACAGTCTGTTC
>OY660883.1:495000-505000 GCA_962446985.1 Xyrichtys novacula
AGGCTCACCGATCAAAAACCATTTTTATTTCTCTTTCAGAGTCGTAGTTTCTGTGTCGTAGTTTCAGTGTCGTAGTTTTAGTTTCGTAGTTTCACTGTCGTTGTTTCAGTGTTATTGTTGTGTCGTAGCTTCTGTGTCGTAGTTTTAGTTTCGTGTCTCCGTGCAGATTTGCGTTTCTCTGACTCGTACGCTGAGGTCAGAGGTCAGCTGCGTCGTGGGCAGGAGGATGAGAATAATCTGAACATTTTCTAAATATTTGTGCGTGGGGTTTTCAAATGGTTTCCTGCTAATGGACAAACACACACACACACAGACACACACACACACACACACACACACACGGTGAGAGGAGGGCGAGCGAGCGAGGGGTGGAGAGTTAGCCGCTCTGATTGGAAATGTTTCTGCTTATTAAGATGATGTGTAACCCGGCTGCCCCCGTCGCTGGTGTGTAGGAGACCACAAACACACACACACACACACACACACCTCCCTCTTCACTTCCTGGTCTCGTCAGCACCGGTCCAATCAGTAGAGGCTGAATGTGGTTTCTATGCTAATGAGCGCCGGGTCGAGAGGTCGCAGGAGACGAGGAAACGCTCAGGAATAAATCTCCACTTCATGATAACCAACGATCAATCACATCTGTGACCCTCAGCTCCTTCACCAGCCTCCTTTCCTTATTTCCTCTCCTCTCTCCTCCTCTATGATACTCCTTTCCTTATTTCCTCTCCTCTCTCCTCCTTCCTTTCCTTCTTTCCTCTCCTCCTCTCTGCTCTAGGACCAAAAGCAGGTCTATAAAATATGAGGTTTAAAGTAGAAGACTGAGTGGTTTTAAAATGTGGGTGTGGTTTTCAGAAGTGGGTGTGGTTTTGAAAAGGGGGTGTGGTATTAAGATACGGGGTTAGTTTGAGAATGTGGGCGTGGTTTTGAAAAGGGGGTGTGGTGTTAAGATACGGGGTTAGTTTGAGAATGTGGGCGTGGTTTTGTGTTTTTTTTGTGGTGGGAGTGGTTTTAGAATGTAGGAGTGTTTTTTAAAATGTGGGTGCGGTTTTAAACAGTGGGTGTGTCTTTAAAAAGTGGGCGTGGTTTTTAAACGCAGGTGTGTTTTTCTCTTCTTCTCTCTAAATCAGAGTCTCTGAATCTCTCGTCTGAACCTCTGAGTTTTTCTTCCGTCTTCAGAGTTTTTTTGACGTCTTTGTGAAAAAGTTCTTTTGAGTTTCTGACAGAAACTCAGTTTTTTTTCTTCCTCCTCAGATCTGAGAGTCTGGAGCCTGTCAGCCCGTCTGAATCCTCTGAACCTCAGGGATCAGCAGGAGGGTCTGTGAGCCGCCGCTCCACATCACCGCGAGCTGCCGGAGCAATCACGACTGACGGAGGAGAGACGAGACACGAGGAGACGCTGACGCACGAGAAGAAAGGCGGGAAAGACAGACAGGAGGGTGTGTGTGTGTGTGTGTGTGTGTGTGTGTGTATATGTGTGTGTGTATATGTGTGTGTGTGTGTGTGTGTATGTGTGTGTGTGTGTGTGTGTGTGTGTGTGTGTGTGTGGAGCTGAGCAGCACACGTCAGAGAGGACCGACGACACGGCGTCGAGAGGCGGCCCCCCCCCCCCCAGGACTCTCACAGCTCTGTGTGCCGGGCCTCCTCCCTCAGCCAATCAGGAGAGCCCTCAGCATCAGTGGTAGTAATCTGTGTGTGTGTGTGTGTGTGTGTGTGTGTAGGGGGGGTATCACCGTATGCCGATGACGTCATCGTTTAACGATCACATGACCCGTGACGGCAGCGGTGAGTTCTCCGGTACAGAGAGGAGGAAACGATGAAAAAAGAGCCAATCAGATCGCTCCGAGTCTGAGTCTGAGTCCAACAGAACCACCAGAGAGAGAGAGAGGAAGAAAACCAGAGTCCGAACTGAAGAGGATCAGGAACCAAACCGGGTCTGAGTGGTCTGAAAAAGAGAGAACCTGACAGAACCATCAGAACCATCAGAACCATCAGAACCATCAGAACCATCAGAACCATAAACCCTCTCAGCTGTTTTTAAAGCTCGTTTTGATCCTTCAGAACTTCTTTATCATTTTAATATTTCGGTGTTTGAACTCGGAGGATCTAAAAATAGACCCGAGTTTAACGGAGTCAGAGGAAGTTTTTAGAGCCGCTCAGAGCGCCGCAGTAATGAGGTGAAGTGATGGATTATGGGAGAAAGTGGTGCTGATATTTAATATGAATCTGTTTCATTGATTTACATTCACTCACTCGTCTCCTCTGCTCCACTCGTTTTCATCCTCCATTCATCAAACGCTCATTCTCTCCTCATTGTTGTCGTTTATTCTCCATCTCCTGTCCTCTCCTCCTCCATCACTCCATCGCTCCCTCCTCCTCCTCCTCCTCTGAACCTCGCTCACTCGCCTCCTTCCTTCTCCTCGCCTCATTCGTTTCTCCTCCACATTTCCGCCATCGCTCCTTTTGTCTCCTTTCATTTCACCTGCACTCCTTCACTCCGACTCTCTGCTTCACGCTGCACTCCATCACTCCTCTCCCTCTCTCTCTCTCTCTCTCTCTTCATCCCTTCATCCTCCCGCTCACTCACTTATTCATGAGGATTTTCCTGTTTCAGAGTTCAGATCTGCGCTAAAACTTCGCCGTCTGACAGACAAACGAACGATTTAAACCTTTATCACGTGACGAAAACAAGACGAGTCGAAACATAAACGGTGATCTTCTGACGATAACTATAAATAAATATATAATGTTGATGAATAAAAACGAGACTAAATAGTTATTAGTTATTGATTATTTGTTAATATATCGATATCTCTGTGTTCTCTTCTGTCTGTGTCGTCAACATTTGAACATTTTTGAGCGGTCCGCTCTTTCTGACTGTAAACAAAGCCGTTCTCCACCTCCTCTAACCTGATTGGTTGTGAGGCAGACGCTGCTCCCCCGTGTCGTTCAGGAGCCCAAACAAAGTTAGCGTGCTACAATATCGGACAGTAGAAACCAATCAGAAAGTTCGGAAAATTGTCTGAATCCTCCTTTGGCCACGACTGCCGACACAAGCAAGAAAACAAAGTAAATACCGGAGACTCTGGAGGAATAACGGGCGCTTAAAACGGAGGTAGACCGGACAAGAGCTAAAAAGACGGGTCAACATAAACCATGGGGGACGCTTGGGGATCTTGGTGACCCTGTAACCTTTCTGCTGGACAGGTAAACCGCTTTAACAAAGTAAGACAAGTGTCTGTAACAGAAGTGTTTCTTGTCAAACGGACCTGCTGTAGCGTGTTGTAGCGCCATCGCTAAACTGTCCTCCCTCGGGTCCTGGACTATGTCACTTTATCCTCGTTGTAGAAGTCCTGCAAACATTGTGTTTGCTGGTAGTCTGTTGGCATCTACAGTAGCACCAATGCTTTTGACTTTCACCTTGACTGGGCCCCATTTGTAATGATCTGAAGTATTGATCTGCATTATATCTGAATTTAACTGGAACGATACGAGCGAGCAGGAGCGTCTGTTTGTGGGCGGGGCATAAGAGAGGGAGGGGAGGAGCTGAGGGGAAAACTCTCAGATTTCTCCTAAAAACTGGAACCTCCTCAGATCCTGACTACATCGCGTTTAACTTTGACACGACACCGGACCAGGATTCCAGACCTGGGTCAGCTGGATCCAGATCGGTCCTCCCTGTATGATGGAAATGATCAAATCTAAGCCCAGCAGTACTCAGACGGACCCGGGTCCTCCCTCAGTCCCGGTCTCAGTAAACTCTCCTCCTCTCTCCTCCTCCTCTCTCCTCTCTCCTCTCTCCTCCTCCTCTCTCTCCTCTCTCCTCCTCTCTCCTCTCTCTCCTCCTCCTCTCTCCTCTCTCCTCTCTCTCCTCCTCCTCTCTTCTCTCTCCTCCTCTCTCTCCTCTCTCTCCTCTCTCCTCTCTCCTCCTCCTCTCTCTCCTCTCTCCTCTCTCCTCCTCTCTCCTCTCTCTCCTCCTCCTCTCTCCTCTCTCCTCCTCTCTCCTCTCTCTCCTCTCTCTCTCCTCTCTCTCCTCTCTCTCTCCTCTCTCTCCTCCTCTCTCTCCTCTCTCCTCTCTCCTCCTCTCTCCTCTCTCTCTCTCCTCTCTCTCCTCTCTCCTCTCTCCTCTCTCTCCTCCTCTCTCCTCTCTCCTCTCTCCTCCTCTCTCTCCTCTCTCCTCTCTCCTCTCTCTCCTCTCTCCTCTCTCTCCTCTCTCCTCTCTCCTCTCTCTCCTCCTCCTCCTCTCTCCTCCTCCTCCTCCTCCTCTCTCCTCCTCCCTCAGCCTCACTCTCATCCGTCACCATCAGCAGACTAAACAGACTATCGGCAGCCTCCACCCGTCTCCAAACTCCCTGATTTATAGACTCAGCCTTTTGCTGCCAGCTAACAGGGAGGGGGACATGACTGCAATGCACCATGGGAGTCCAACAGGCTCTGGAGACGGATCATTCTGTTTATAACATATGAGGGGGGCTCCATCTTGGCGTTTGACTCCGATGACACACTCAAACTAAAAACCTTTAATTCACCCACAGACAGGAGGGGGCGCCGTGACAACAACAACAAACAATCAGGCAGTTTTGATCTGAGCGCGCTCAGAGACACCGCACCGGAGGAAGTTTGTCCTCTCTGACTCCTCCCTCCCCGTGGAGCAGCGGTTCTGAAGGGGTCGGCGGTAATGAACATAGATTATAAAAACAATATGAGGTGGAGGAGCGTGCGGCCCACGCCTGCTATCGAGCCGCCGCCGCTGAATTAGTGATGAGGAAGTCATAAATGATGCAGAGTGATTAGTAACCAGGCAACAGACCGGCGGTTTACCCGACTGTTTATGGACCCGTCTGACACCAGGAGAACAAACCAGACCTGCTCTGGGTTCAGGCGTCCGAGCCGGAGACCTGAAAGTGAGAGAGCGACCGGAGCGACCGGAGCGACCGAAGCGACCGGAGCGACCGGAGCGACCGGGGCGACCGGAGCGACCGGGGCGACCGGAGCGACCCTCCTCATCCTCATCAATCAGCTGACTCCTTCAGAAAACCTCCTCAGACCCAGACTACAGGGGTCAGGGTCTCTGCATCCAGACAGAGTCCACTTCAGGCTGTGGTCACTTTAGGTACCAGAACCACTGGGCCGGTCTGGACCAGCTCTAGCCCCCAATTTCCACCGTATCCAGAACGGCTCTAAAACTGAACGGTGACAATATTCACCTTCTGCCGATTTCTACCAGATCTGTTTGTGAGGTGAAGTTCGTGGTGAATTACAGACAGCCGTAATCACGAGAACTCTCTGTTTCTCCCTCTGTTTAATGGCAGGAAGAGACGCTGTTATCCAATCAGAGCCCACGGTGATGATGAGGAGGACTCTGATTGGCTGCAGATCTTCTAAGAATAAAAGTCCATTCAGTCGTCTGTTCAGTGATCGTCATCTCCTTTATTCTGAAACTACATCCTCAGCCCGAGCGGGCCCACACACACACACACACACACACACACACACACACACACACACACACACACACAGACACACACACACACACACACATTAGTCATGAGTCCACAAATACAGCAGCTCTTTGTTTCCTCAGGTATCTGACGCATCTTCATCTTCATCAAAACCTCCTCCTACTACTGAGTGTTTCACCGACTCTGCTGACGAAGGAACGTCCCAAACACACACACACTCACACACACACACAAACACACACACACACACAAACACACACACACTCACACACACTCACAAACACACTCCTGATCACACACACACTCACAAACACACACACACACAAACACACACACTCACAAACACACACACTCACAAACACACACACTCCTGATCACTCACACACTCACAAACACACACACACACAAACACACACACTCACAAACACACACACTCACAAACACACACACTCACAAACACACACACTCCTGATCACTCACACACTCCTGATCACTCACACACTCACAAACACACACACACACACAAACACACACACTCACAAACACACACACTCACAAACACACACACTCACAAACACACACACTCCTGATCACTCACACACTCACAAACATACACACACACACACACACACACACACACACACACACACTCACACACACACTCACACACACACACACTCCGTCACAGGACGTGTCTCTGTAATTACGGCGGATTAGCGGGGAAAGGCCGGGCTTTGGCGAGGTTAGGTGTCGGCGCGGCTCTCGCAGCTTAGCGGTCTGATCCGCTCTTTAGTGGAGGTGAAGACGCTTTGTGGTCGTCATGGCGATCATCAACAGTCCCTGAACCCCGATTATAAAGAGACTAATGAGAGCGTGGAGTCAGGAGGGTCAGACCCAGACCGGGGACGAGAGGAGGGGGATTACAGGGCTCTGAATATCACTGAAGGGGGGGGGGGGTCTACTAGACCAGAACTGGTCCGGGTCTAAGAGAACTTTCAGGAACTACAAAGGCCAGGATCTGAACCCGGTTCTGTTCTGAACCTGGTTCTGAGTGTCCAGCAGAGTTCAGGATGAGGTTTCTGATGATCGTTGATCCGGCTCCACTCCGTATTCCCGTGTTCTGATGATCACGGCGCCGTTTAACCCTTTCATGTCCCCGCCCCCTTAAACCCGGCTCATTAAGAGTCGGGTCCATAAGGAGGATAAACGGTCTCCTCTCTGGACCACGAACCAGATAATGAGACACCAACAGCAGAAGGAGGGAAATCCCCTCATCTCCCCTCATCGTGCGTGTGTGTGTGTGTGTGCGCGTGTGTGTGTGTGTGTGTGTGCGTGTGTCTGGCTCTCCCGCCTGCAGATCTAAACGTCTGTCGGCCTCTCCATCTGTCGGCCTCCGTCACTGTTGGGAAATCTCGGGGTGAAGTCGTTCTCCTCCTCAAACTGCACAGATCCTCCTCTCCTCTTCAGACCGGGTCTCAGCGGGTCCAGGTCTGGTTCTGAAGACTGTCCCGGTCTTGTTTGTTCCTGACTTTGATGTTGGTCTAGACTGTCCCCCGTGTGAGGACCATCTGTTGGAGGGACTGAGTTCTTGGATGGGGGTAAAGATCTGCTCCGAGTCTCTCCGTCTTTTTAACGACGAATCGAGTCGCTGTGAGCAGATGTCAGAGTGTGTGTGTGTACGTGCACGGTCTGAGAGAGGACAGACAGGGTGTGTGTGTACGTGCACGGTCTGAGAGAGGACAGACAGGGTGTGTGTGTACGTGCACACAGAAGAACCTCCTACATAAATCTGAGATTAAAAAAGTGTGAACTTCTCTGGTACTCTGTGGTCCTCCGTGGTCCTCTAAAACTCTGGTACTCTAGTACTCTGGTTCTTTGTGGTACCCTGGTTCTCTGGTACTCCGTGGTCCTCCGTGGTCCTCCGTGGTCCTCTAAAACTCTGGTCTTCTTTTAAAGGCCTCCTCTTTGTACCTCCTCCGTGTTTGTCACATGACCTCGGCTCCTCCATGACCCCTCGCTGACTCCTCCTCCAGGTAAAAAAAAGGTAACGAGAGTCAGACCTGATTAATCGCTGACAGAGAGGTGAAGTGATTCAAACCTGAGCGCCGCTCTGTAATGAGGAGCTCGGCTGATGTCACCTTAATAAAGACGTCGGTGTTAATGAGACTGACACGCCTGAGAGCGGGCTGTGTGTGTGTGTGTGTGTGTGTGTGTGTGTGTCTGTGTGTGTGTGTGTGTGTGTGTGTGTGTGTGTGTGTGTGTGTGTGTGTGTGTGTCTGTGTGTGTGTGTGTGTCTGTGTGTGTGTGTGTGTGTGTGTCTGTGTGTGTCTGTGTGTGTGTGTGTGTCTGTGTGTGTCTGTGTGTGTGTGTCTGTGTGTGTCTGTGTGTGTGTGTGTGTGTGTGTGTGTCTGTGTGTGTCTGTGTGTGTGTGTGTGTCTGTGTGTGTGTGTGTGTGTGTGTGTGTGTGTGTGTGTGTGTGTCTGTGTGTGTCTGTGTGTGTGTGTGTGTCTGTGTGTGTGTGTGTGTGAGAGTGTGTGTGTGTGTGTGTGTGAGAGTGTGTGTGTGTGTGTCTGTGTGTCTGTGTGTGTGTGTGTCTGTCTGTGTGTGTCTGTGTGTGTGTCTGTGTCTGTGTGTGTGTGTGTGTGTCTGTGTGTGTCTGTGTGTGTGTGTGTGTGTGTGTGTCTGTGTGTGTGTGTGTCTGTGTGTGTGTGTGTGTGTGTGTGTGTGTGTGTGTGTGTGTGTGTGTGTGTGTGTGTACAGAATAAGAAGTCGTTTGACTAACAGAGTTCGTTCTTTCGGCGCTGACAGCCCAGCAGAGAGCAGCTCCGCCCCCTGAGGCTCATCAGAACACAGAGAGTCGGATAAATGCGACGCCGACCCGGACTCGGTCTGTGACAAGAACTCACAGAACCCACAAAGGTTCTGTGGGGGATCTGCAGCCTCTCGGGTCCAAGGCTCGTTAACCACACAGTGACCTGAGTGGGCGGGGCTTCTAGGTTGCTCAATCATTGTCTTTCTTTCTTTGGGGGTTCAGGATGTCGTAGAGGTGATCCAGCTGACATGGTGGACGGTTCTGAGGTCCGGGTTCCTGAAGAACTCTACCAGCAGACCCACTGAGGGAGTATAAACTGGACCTGGACGGTACCGCAGACCTCAGCGCTCATCATCATCATCATCATCACGACGGCGTGATTCACAGATGACAGTCATGTTTCCCTGCAGACTGTTCCCATGGTAACGTCTCCTCCTGCAGCTGGTCATGACCAAGCGTCCCCGTCTGTAGACCTGTCTGTTGTTTGTGTGTGTCATGTGATCATGTGATCCTCCATGACCACCACCACCACCATCACCTCCTGCTGCTCCATCTGAAGCTGCTGTGGACCGGGAAGGTCCGACCACTCTTTGTTATTCCGGTTTTACACGAGGGTCCAGCTGAGCGGCTACATAAAAAGGTGGATTTGGGGGTCTGGTCTGGAGTCCTGACCTGGACCCTGCAGCACAAAGAGAATGTTTCCACCTGTGAGAGTGAGTGGGTCTGTGGGAGGTTTCCTGTAAAAAGCTTTCCTCCCTTGTTTTGCTCCTTCGCCCCTCGGTAGGACATATTTTTTGGAAGTGTGAAATAAATCTCTGCCGCCTGAGCGCCTCTAATAAAGAGCTCCTGTCGTAGGGGGGATTTCCCGGGGGTTACACAGGAACCAGCACTTGTTTCTGTCTTCAGACGGTCTCGGCTTTGTTTTAGTGCGGCTCTGCGCTGACAGCAGAGGAGTGTGAGGCTGCAGGCAGGTGAGCAGAAACAGCAGAAACAGCAGAAAGAGCTGTTCCTGCTGAGAGTCTGAATTTAAAGAGAAGAAGAAGAAACAGCAGAGATCTGCAGACGCACCGACAAAATCCACTTTCATCAAAACAGACGAAGAGGAAGTTTCTGTTTCACTCTGAAGTTTCATCTTCTGCTCACAGAGTTCAGAGACAAAGAAAGAAGTCCTCTCTGACGTCCATGACCAACAGATCAACAGTAGGGATATGTTGATGTGCATTTCAAGCTAAAGTACTATTCGATAATCGCGGGGTAATTATCAATTATTAATCGAATATTCAACCTCATTGGTGTCCACATCCATAGAGGACATTATTATTAACTCCACCTCCTCTATAAACCATCAGACAAAGCGATTCTCAGCGGGAATCATCCTGACATTCAAACTCTGAGACCCTCACCTTTAGTGACGCTGATGGCGAGCTCGTCATTTACGATCATCTTTGAGACGAGGGACGTCGTTTGGTCCGCACGTCTCTCATCAAATATACGTCACCTAGTGGCAAAGATCGCAATTGACTGTTGCTGTGACGACGACCCGCCACTTTCACCCTTTGGGCTCTTGTTCATTTCTTCTTCTACAGTGACATCGAACCCGCCACACTGTGTATCATGCAAATACTGCCCCCTAAAGGGAGGCGCCAGATCTGACCAATGCGACCTCACATCTTATTGTTCTCTATGTCATCATATCATTTCCTCTATCGTCCTTCGTCCTCCTCCT
>OY660883.1:510000-512500 GCA_962446985.1 Xyrichtys novacula
GAATCCTGTTTTCAGGAACCGGAGATCCGGGTTCAGGACTAAGAGTGAGTGTGTACACGTCTGCTGAATACACACCTGCTGTGTGTGTGTGTGTGTGTGTGTGTTTGTCACATGACGACAATGACACAAGGCTGTGGAGACGCCACCTGTGAGCTGATTAACATGCAACACACACACACACACACACACACGCACGGGAAACTGCTGAGTCAGGTGGTACTGAGTCTGATGAAAGCAAAGTGGTTCGAGCGCACAGATGGTCATAGACACACACACACACACAAACACACACACACACACACACACTCACAGACTGGCACACAGATATTTTCAGATAGATGTCGCCACACAGCGTCACATGATCTGTGATGATGATGATGACAAAGAAGAAAAGATGACGATGAAGGTGTATGATGATGATATGCATCAGTCAGTGTGTGTGTGTGTGTGTTTGTGTGTGTTTGTGTGTCTGTGTGTGTGTGTGTGTGTCTGTTTGTGTGTAAGGACAGAACATCAGATTCAGTGAGATTCATTCCTCAGTGAATAATGACCAGAGCGGCCTACACACAATCTGACTCTGTGTGAGTGTGTGTGTGTGAGTGTGTGTTTGTGTGTGTCCTATATGCACCATTCTTGTAATGTAACACACACACAAATGTGCTGCAAGAAGTAAAAAAAACATGAAGATAAAAACGAACAAAAACATGTTTTTCTGAGGAGGAGGATGATGAAGATGATGAAGATGATGAAGATGATGAAGATGATGAAGATGATGAGGTACTGATACTGATTTAATGACGTTAATAACAAATATGATGATGCTGAAGATGATGAGGATGGGGATGATCATAACTATGGTGATGATGATGATGATGGTGAAGATGATGATGAAGAGGAGGAGGAGGATGATGAGGGGGTCTGGTGGTACCCTCAGATCCTGATAGGATGACTCTTACAGCTGAAACCCGTTCATGTGGTTCTCAGCTCGTCTTCACTCCGACCCATTAATCCCTAATATGAGTCCACCTCTACAAACAGAACCAGAACCAGGCTGACAGGACCGTAACCATGACGACAGCAGGTCCGTCGATCTGAAACGAAGTCGAAAAAGGACGTCAAACTGAAACAGACAGGAAAAATATCGAGTCTGAAGGAGTTTACAGTTTGATCCAGCAGGGGGAGCTCTCATCGTAACCTAACCACTCTATGTCCATTAGTGTGTTTACATGAAACTCGAAAAAAACTGAATTATCGCCTTATTCCGATTAAGACCGGACAACTGAAGGTCATGTAAACACCTTAGTCCGACTATAATCAGAGTCGGAGAACTCCGAACTCTGAGGGACGAAGTTTAAAAGACATTTAAGGGTTAAAATGATCGGAAATAAAACTGATTTTTATGGTTTTCAGATGATTTCAAACCAACGATGTCCAACAGGTTAGTCACATGACTCTGGAGTGGGAATCAACGCATGGAAAGGACAACTGGACTTAGTTGAGACGTGGCCTAAGGCGAAACGTCTCAACTAAGTCCAGTTGTCCTTTCAACAAAGAATTAGAAATCATTCAGTCCGTTTCCATGACACTGGAGAAAACCGAATTATCGCCTTATTCCGATTAAGACCAGAACGACTTTAATCAGATGTGAGTCAAAAACCTCCGTCACAGTCAGAGATGGCGTGTTTCCTCCAGTGAAGATCCAGATCAGACGGCGGCGGCGGCAGACTTTCCAACTCCGCCGTTTGTCCCTGAAGGCAGCAGAGCCGAGGTCTTCACAGGACAAATCCCAGAGACGCTCGACAGCAGGCCGAGGCTCCCGCTAACATCCAAGGAGCGTGTGCAGAGTCGCCGCCAAAGGAGCGTGTCGGGATTAGTCCTGTGTTGATGATGTCATTAGGCGGCTCTGGAGCGGCGTGTTTGGATCTGAAGGAGACTTTGTTCAGAGGAGCTGAGAGTCTGCGGGATCAGAAGGATCACAGAGAACCGCCTGACTGAGAGAAAACTGAACCAGACTATAAAACCCGGACTCAGGACCTGAATGAGAGACGGTTTTTATCAGAGGAGGACCGGGTCATGGATCTGAACCTGTACAACCATGATGTGGATCAAATTCAGTCCTTATCAGGGGACCCAGACCCGGATCAGTGATTCATCTGACTGCCAGATCTAAGTGGACCACACCTCCATAGATCCACACTGGTGTCTGATCAGGGGCCCGGGTTTGAAGGGGGTCAGGGGCCCGGGTTAGCTTCGTCCTGTAGTCTGCAGGGTCAGTGTGATCCAGGACGATGTCGGAAACTTCTGCAGAGAGGAGCTGATTCACAATCCACCTGTATTTAACCTGTGTTCTCGTTCTTGACCAGCAGGGGGCCAAAGCCGGTCTGACCCACCAGCTGATTATAGTCGCACTAAGGTGGTCACATGACCTTCAGCTGTCCGGTCTTAATCGGAATAAGGCGATAATTCAGTTTTCTCGAGTGTCATGGAAACGTACTGACTG
>OY660883.1:515000-537500 GCA_962446985.1 Xyrichtys novacula
AAAATAAAAGAAAAGAGAAAGAAAGAAAGAAAGAAAGAAAGAAAGAGAGAAAGAGAGAAAGAAAGAAAGAATGAAAGAAAGAATGAAAGAAAGAAAGAAAGAAAGAAAGAAAGAAAGAAAGAAAGAGAGAAAGAGAGAAAGAAAGAAAGAAAAAAATAAAATAAAATAAATAAATAAATGATGGAGGGATGATCAGGAGAACAAAAACAAAGAGATGGTTAAAAAAGCAGCAAAAGGAGGAGAAGGTGAATAAAAACAGAGAGACATGAAAGAGGGACGAACGTGAGGACGGGGAGGAGGCGGCAAAATGAGCTGTCAATCAACACAACAGGGTCAGAGGTCAGGAGGAGGGGGCGGGTCTTAACAAGACTGAAAACACAACAGAGGAGGAGAGGGGTCGCCACACTTGTGATTATCTCGCCATCGCTTTTTGACTTCATCCCTCCATCAGGAAACGACAGAGAGAGAGGGGGAGACGGGGGGGAGACAGGGGGAGGAGGAGAGAGAGCTGTGGGGGGGTGAGAGAGGAGGTTTAATGAGAGAAGGATGGATGAAGGGATGAAAGGAGGAGGGGAGGGGTCACATGATTTATTCAGAGGTGAGGGAGAGAGGGGGGAGGAGGGGGATTAAGACCAAATCTGCCACCTGAACCACACACACACACACACACACACACACACACACACACACACACACACACACACACACACACACGGTCCCTCAGGGTTCAGGGCGGCGGGTGTGAAAGGCTGTTAATTGTCGGCAACACGACTTTAATCAGATTTCAGCCTCCGCCCATCACACACACACACACACACACACACACACACACACACACACATGGACACACACACACCCACTGGCCTGTCCCATGGGGAGTGTGTGCGTGTGTGTAAATCAAGTTTTGGCGTGGAGGTGTGGTCATTAGCGCCAGGTCCCATATGCTGCCCGCCGACTGCCGAGGGAGAACCCCAGGGACACACACACACACACACACAATCAAGATTATACACACACACACACACACACACACACACGAACCAACATCAGCAGACAAATCAGTGGGCAAAAACTGGGACAAAGACAAACATGCCAAACAGTCATGAAACAGAAATCAATAACTGATCTGATGATCAATATCAGACTTTATGGATGTTTAGAGTTGATGTCGCTCAGATCTCTGATATGAAAACTGTAGTTTCTGACAGCTGAGGGTGAGAGCGGCTCAGATTTACTGAAACCAAAGATCAGTCCTTCATATAAAGACGCTGTTTCACCAAAACCACAGGAACCTTTAGTTCTCAGGAACCGGTCTACATGTGGAACAAACAGGTCCAGTAGCGGTTCTAGGCACGGGCGAACAGGGCAGCCGCCCGGGGCGGCATTTGTGTCGTGACTCATGGGGGGCGGCACGAGCACTTCCAAAAAAATAAAATAAAAGATAATAATAATAAATCTTAACCGCAAAGCGGTTTTGTATTAACTCTTGTTGTCAAATTGGCGCCCCCCCCCCCGCTGCTGTAGGCGCCCCTGCTTGCTCCGAAGGTGCTGCACAGAGGCTGACAGACTGTGTGAGACGAGGCGGGGAGAGAGTCGCGGGGGGACAGCTCTGCTCTGTGTACGCATGTCAGCATATCAGCGGGAGCGCGGATACGTCATTTTGTAGTTTTTTAATCATTTCTGGAGTCGCGGTGAATGAAATCACCGTACCCGTCTGCCTCTGATAGACGAATAAAGCGCTCGGGTTCATGCTCGGATCTTGCTACGTGCTTGATGAGCTTCATGAGTAAAGTAAACAATGACTGAGGCAGAGAGCAGCTTCAGAGGAGAAACATCCAGCAGTGTGAACAACTTCTTCATATGAAGTGCTTTGGCTCACACTATCAGCGTTTTCTGTGAGAGTTGCATGACTTTGGGTGAGAACAGAGATGAACACACTGTCAGCCACGTATTTATTTATTCATTTTTTAGTTTTTAGTTCTGCTTTTGTACTGGCACTATACTGGGGCAGCTGTATACCCTTTCAACACCTTATTTTCTATATTTACATTTGTATTGAATGGACACTTTATCATGACTGCCACTTGTTTTACAGAAAACAAATTATTTGTCATTCTCCAGTGCAGAGCCTTTACTTTTATTTATACAGCTGCTTTATTTTGTTTAAGTTTGTTTGTTCAAGGTTTTTAAAAATGTGATAAAGGTTCGCAAAACTAAAAGAGAGCTTTCTTGAAAGCCACATGTTTAAGCTCTCAAATACTTTTTGAATTTTGTTTCTATCTACTACAGAGGCCGAGATAGCAGCTTTTTTGTAAACCTCAACACTTCAGAAAACCTCAGGATCTGGGGGCCCTTCTCAAAATGGCCCTCAGGATTGTGTTTTTTTCTATTGAAGGATTTCTGCAATTGAGAAATATTTTATTTTTGTTGTTAATAATAATAATAATACATAGTAATACAAAACTATCTGTTCAAAATTCTATCTCTTTTTGTGTGTGTGTGTGTGTGTGGGGGGGGGGGGGGGGGCTCGCCCGGGGAGTAATTTGGTCTAGAACCGCCACTGAACAGGTCTGATGGTGCTGCACAGTGGAGGTAGAAACAAGGTGGAACAACACTAACCCCCGACCTCCACCTTCATCCTGATCGTCTCCTAAAAGGTCGTATCCTCCGATCGTAGCTGATCGTAAACATTCAAGTTAACGTTTAAGTTCTATTTTTTCTGGACGCCGGAGCATGGCGGATAAATTCAGCACAGATTAACCCGTGCTGGAAAGGAAGTCGGGCACAGACACAAAATAAAACATCCGGCTTCTTTTCAAAATAAAATACTCCGTGTTTCTGGAGGATCGAACCCGGTAGGAATCGGCGGATTCTGGATCTGAGCTGTTCCAGATGTGGTGGAAATTGGGGGAGAGGGGTCTCAGGTTTGACAGGCCAACCTGCTGTCAGAGTCTGGCTCCGAAAGTCCCTGAATTCTGGACCCCATGACCCCCTGAAGTCCCTCTGTTGCACAGAAAGAGTTCCTGGAACTTTTCCTCCTCTCTGTTCGTTTTACTAAAGTTAACGAGAGATTTAAAAATGGAGGTCGGTTGAACTAAATCGACTCTCCTGTTCCAACATACGGCCTCTTCAGTTCCCATAATGCAGCAGGAGTTTAAAAGGTTCCTCTAAACAGAGTCCCGGGTTTCTACAGTTCCTGGTACTCTGAAAAAGTTCCTGTCGTCCAAAACCTCCTAAAAACGAGGACAAACTTCATCCTCACACTTTTACACACGTGACACAAGAACACACTCCTGTGTGTGTGTGTGTGAGACTCTCTCTCTCTGTCCTGATCCTACCTCGCTCGCCCCTCCCCCATCTGTGAATTAATGAAGACATTTGTCTCTCTCTCTCTCTCTCCTTCATCCCTCCATCTCTATTAAAACCTCATTTTCTCCTCCACATCCATCCATCACTCCTCCTCCTTCCTCTCCTCTATTCCACTCATGTCCTTCCTTTCCTCTCCTCCTTCACCTCCTTCCTTCCTCTGCTCTCGTAACTTCCTCGCTTACTCTATCCATCCTTCTCCTGTCCTTCACTACATTATTTCCTCTGCCCTTCCCTCATTTCCTTCACTTCCTTCCTCCTTTCTTTTCCTTTTTGTTCATCACCTTCCTCTCTCTGTCTCCTCCCTCCCTTCCTTTTTTCCTTCCTCCTCTTTTCCTCTCCTTGTCCTCTCATTTCTCCTTTTTTTCCACTTCACCATCCTCCTCACTCGTTTCCTTCTTACCTTCTGTCCTCCTCTTTTTCTCCTCCCTCCTTCCCTCCTTCCCCCTCGCCTCCTCCTCCTCCTCTCCCCTCTCTCATTAACCCCTCTGTCCCTCATCACATTTGGCCTGAGGCGGCACATATGGCAGTCACACTTCCACATCATTAAATAACACACACACACACACACACACACACACACACACACACACACACACACACACACACACACACACACACACACCAACTAGTGTCCCCTGTTGCTGTTTCCTTAAGGAGACGACGTCCTGCCCTGAGTTTAATTCTCCCTTTGCTTCCTTTTATGCCTCCTTTCTTCCTCACCTCCTCTCCCTCACCCCCTCTCTCTCTCCCTCTCTCTCTCTCTTTATCTCATTATCTCTTGTGCTCTCTCGCCCCGTATCATTTTCCCCTCTTTTTTATTGTCTCTCACTTCACTCTGAGCTCCAGAGAAAAGTGTGAGTGTGTGTGTGTGTGTGTGTGTGTGTGTGTGTGTGTGTAGGGGTGTGGGAGGTGTGTATGTGTGTGTGTGTGGGGGGGGTGGTTGAATGAGTGGTTTCCAAGGCAACGCAGCCACACTGCCGCAGTGGATAGAAAGGGGAGGAGGAGAGTGTGAAGAGAGTCGAGAGAGTGAGAATGAGAATGGAGCAGGCGTGTGTGTGTGTGTGTGTGTGTGTGTGTGTGTGTGTGTGTGTGTGTGTGTGTGTGCGTGTGTGTGCGTGTGTGTGTGTGTGTGTGTGCGTGTGTGTAGCGGACAAACTTGACTCCGGCAGTCAAGAGAGTGAGCACATTAACCAACAAAGAAGAAGGAGTGTGTGTGTGTGTGTCTGTGTGTGTTTCTACAGCATGAATGTCAAGAGCATTGCTGCAGTGCCAAGGGCAGAGAGACACTGCAAACACACACACACACACACACACACACTCACACTCACACACACACACACTCAGAGCAGTTTATTGTGAATGAAGCGCAGAGCGACATCATGTGTTTGGTTATAAATGCTGATGTGTTCGATTAACAATGAGAGAGGTGTGTGTGTGTGTGTGTGTGTGTGTGTGTGCGTGCGCGTGTGTGTGTGTGTGTGTGTTAAGGGGGAGGTGTTTGCAGCAGCAGAGATGAAGAAGAGTCTTTAAACAAAGACGGTCCTTCTTCAGTTGTTTATTAAGTTTCATTTAAACCAGAAAAAAAAACGTCTTTGTTTATCACGTCGTTTTACTAATATCAGATCAATATCAGATCAATATGAGATATCAGAGGAATCCCTGATCCTGGGTCAGTCCTGCTCTGGTCTGGTCTGTTTGTCAGTTCAGCACCTGTACACCCGAATGTCAGGACACTGAGGTCGTGACCTTTCCTCCACTTTAAGACTGTGGGGGGGTAATAACATCATAATGTAGATATAATGATGTAGATGTAATAACATAGAAATATTAATGTAGATATAACTATCTAGATACGATAATCTAGATATTATGATGAAGATACAATATTCTAGATATAATAATCTAGATTTGATACTGTAGATAAAATAAGGTAGATGTAATAATGTATATATAATAATCTTGATATTATAATATTATATTATATCATATTATATTATATTATATACACATATGTATATATATATATATATATATATATACACATATATGTATATATATATATACATATACACACATATATATATATATATATACAGTCAGGACTGTTCAGAACTCAGTGATGTTTGTCCGGTTCTGATAAGATGGCTCCCTGTCCGACCACTGATGAACGTGGACCACCAGATTCTGAGGAGGTGGGATGGAAACACCGGACCTCATACTCATGTATGACCAACTAAGACCCCTGGAGGACAGAACCGAGCAGAACCAGGGAACCGAGCAGAACCAGAGAACCGAGCAGAACCAGAGAACCGAGCAGAACCAGAGAACCGAGCAGAACCAGAGACCATCACATGACCGAGGTAAAAATCATGGGAGGGCACTTTACTGACTGTTTCCAAAAACACACAAACAAGCTGTGCAGCCGTATGCATGAGTGCGTGTGCATGTGTGTGTGCGTGACGGAGTTACTACTTCCTCTGCCTGTGTTTGGACCTCAGCATCAATTTAGCCTCCTGCAGCTCCCACTGTCTAACGGAAATACACACACACACAAACACACAAATACACACACACATGCACACATGCACACGCACACAGAGCTAAAGTGTAAAATGGCCAAAGGCACTTCCATCTCTGTGTGTGTCCTGAAACAGTCTATTTCAGTCATGGTGCTCTGCAGGAAATGGATTCAGACGTGCACACATTAACGTGCCCCCACACACACACACACACAGATTAACAGCTACATGCACACACATACACACACACACACACACAAATGAGAGCCAGGTTAACAGGAAGAGAGAGAGATCTGTTGTTTAATAACGGAGGAGGTGAAAATGAGCGATTCTTGCAGCAGACCAAGACTCTCTGTTTTCCTGCAAACCTCCTCCTGTTCTCCTTCCTGCTCTGACCTGCAGCTCCCCCTTCTGGCAGGGGAGGAAACTGCAGCTGCAGGAGAAACCTCAGAGGTCTCATCAGGAGATGTTTAAAAGCTCAAAGTGGAGCTTAAAGAATAAATCTGCAGAGAGTGTCTGAACCTCCCAGACCAACTGCTTCATGATTTCTACGATGTTTTCTTCTTCTTCTGTTAAATTAGAGACTCTGTTGGACTCCAGGGGGAAAAATCTGCCCCAGTGGGAAACAGTGAAGAAGAAACAAACAGCTGAGTGCAGAAAAACCGGACCGGCCCGAGACCGTTGGGTGAAAAAAACTGTTTAGTAGTTCATTCTATTGTAGCTGCTGTGTCCTGGACTGGACTGTAGGGTATGTTTATAAACCAGACTGTTGTACAGGATCATCGTATTTCATGTTGAATTCAACCACGCCCCTAATCATTTATAGTTAGACTGAGATAAACACGCCCTGATTGGACAGAACTGAGTCCTGATTGGCTCTGGGAACCTGAGGCAAAGACTTTTCCAGAACTCGAGTCAGACTTTCTGAGAGAAACCAGGTCCAAGGAGTTTTAAGGACCTGCAGCTGCCTGAAGGATCTGCAGGACCATCCTCAGGGGAACCTGAACCTGATTCAGGTTCTGAGGAGGCTGCACACACACACACACACACACACACACACACATATACTGTCACACACTCCGCCGCTCTTTGCGTCTTAAAACATGTATTATTGATTGGAACAAGCAGCGGTGAAGTGGAGCGCAGGGCTGCAGCTTTGTTCAAGGGCAGAGCGGCAAGCTAGCCACTTAGCAGACTGACAGGAGAGAGAGAGGGGCGAGAGAGAGAGAGAGAGGGGGGCGAGAGACACAGAGAGAGAGCGAGAGAGAGAGGAAATGTTTGCTGTGTGTGTTTGAGCTCTAACTCTGTAAACCTGCTCGCTCTTTGTTTGGAGGCTGTGTTCAGTCTCTGTCCGACACCCTGCAGGACAGATCCACCAATCAATGCTGACCTCACACACACACACACACACACACACACACACACACACACCTGATGGTGTAAAGTCTCCATGTCACAGCGAGTGTTTCCTGCGGGGCAACATCGCAGCTCAGCGGTTTTCTTTCAAAGGACCAATCAGCTGTCGGCTCTCTGATTGACCTTCTGTCTCAACTAACGAATCACAACGAGTCAAAATCACGAAAACAGGAACCATGTGACGCTTCAGCGCCATCAGAGATCCTGATACTTTAACTCAACGAACAACGACAATAAAACAGCTGGAGAGGAACTACAACTCCCAGGATGCATTTCACCTGGGAGTCATGTATGTGTGTGTGTGTGTGTGTGTGTGTGTGTGTGTGTGCGCGCCCTCTGACCTGAGTTCAGCAGCTCCTGCTCCATCACACCGCAGCCGAGCACCTCCATCCAGTCGCCGTGGAAACGCACCTCCATCTCAAAGGAGGGGTGAGTGAAGGGGAAGTAACAGTCGACCCACCGCACCTCCAGGTCTGAGGGGGGAGGAAAGGAGAGAGGAGAGGTCATGAGGAGACAAGGAACCAACGGGTGAAAAAAAGATTAGGAGAGGAGGGAAGAAGAGGAAAGAAGGGAAGGAAAGGTGAGAGGAGAGGTCATGAGGAAACAAGGGAAGGAATTAACAGGTAATACAAAGATTAGGAGAGGAGGGAAGGAGAGGACACAAGGAAAGTAAGGGAGGAAACAAAGATTAGGAGAGGAGGGAAGGAGAGAGGAGAGGTCATGAGGAAACAAGAGAAGGAATCAACGGGTGTTTCAAAGATTAGGAGAGGAGGGAATCAGAGGTAACAAGGAAAGGAAAGGAGGAAACAAGGGGAGAAAATGTGAGGAAAGGTGAGAGGGAGCAAGGTGAGAGGAGAGTTCTTGAGGAAACAAGAGAGGGTAATCAACAGGTGAAACAAAGATTAGGAGAGGAAACAAAGGAAGGAAAGGAGGAAACAAAGATTAGAAGAGGAGGGAAGGAAAAGAAGCAAGACGAGGAAAGAAAACAAAGGGAGGAAAGAAGAAAACAAGGGAAGGAAAGAGGAGAAACAAAGATTAAAAGAGGTGGGGAAGGAGAGAGGAAACAAGGGAAGGAAAGGAGGAATCAAAGAGAGGAAATAAGAGAAAAGGAAAGGAAGCGAGAATAGGAAAGAGCAGAAACAATAAGGGGTAAAGGTAGGAAAGGGAACAAGGTTTAAGAGGAGAGGAAACAAGGACAGGAAACAAAATAGGAAACAAGACAGGACAACAAAGCACGTAGAGGGAAGGAAACAAGAGGACAAGAAGAGTGTTGGAGGAAACAAGGAAAGGAAATGAAAATAGAGGAAACAAGGGATGAGAGAGGAGGATAGGAGAGGAACTAAGGAGACAAGGAGATGAGGTTGGATCACACATCCTCACAGAGAGGATGATAACCTTTGACCCTTGGTTTCCCCGCCCCCTCACCTTCTCCGAACAGGTGTGCGATCAGTGCGGTCAGCGTCTGTTTCAGGTCGAACTCCACCAGCTTCACCGCCTCCAGAGTGTGAGCTTCCTGTTTGTGCGGCGTCCTCCGACCGCCGCGCTCAAACAGAGATAGCTCCTCGCCGTTCTGCACCTTCGAAAACAGCTGATGGACAAACAGAGAACAACCGTCAGAGGAGGGCGGAGCCAGGTCGGCGAGGTTTAGAGCGGCCATCTTTACTGCCCCAAAACATCACCGGACCGTGGAGGACCAGAAGACCTCCCTGACTGTCCCCGCCTTCGCCAAAGACCCTCCTCTGATACATCTGACACCTGACACCCTCCAAAGTTCAAAGGTCAACTCTTTGTAGGTCCCGCCCCCCGATCCTTTTACCTCGTGGTTGGAGAAGAGTCGGACTCCCTCCATCTGGTGGAAGACCGGGTAGTGACTGGAGTCGATCTGGTCCCGCCTGTAAACGTCTCCGGCCAATAAGAAAGCGTCCAGACCCGACCTCACCAGCTCCCTCTGGTGGGCGGAGGTGTGAGCGCGCAGCATCGTGTTTCTGCTCGTCAACATAAACAAGAAAAAAAACACAAGGTGATGCACACACGCACTGCAGATGCATTTTGGGTAATCGCTAGTAATGGGAAGATCAGTTCTTTTGACTGAATCTTTAGAATCATTAAAAAAATTCGTTCAAAAGATTCGTTCACTGAATCAGTCAGTGTTTCGGAGCCCCGCCCTGTCGCTGCAGTACACCAGTGAGTGACACAGCGGCGAGTTCGTTCATTAGCCCCTCCCCTCCCCTGCTGATGAAGTCACAGCGTCATTCACGGGGTGACTCGTGTCGTTCATTCGAAGGAAGGAAGAATCACTCCCCCGCCCTGAAAAACTCACCTCTCCGTGTGTCGCCGAGCAGCACGCCGCTAAACGAGCGCGAGTCGTCGTTCTTTTATATGTCGGAGAAGTGGCGAGATTAAAAATAAATAAAGATGTCAGCTGTAGCGAGGATTCAGAGACTTTAAAAGAAATCAAATATCGTATTTCTTTAAATCGTCTGAATTTAAACACGTGTTTTAATGTAAAGACGCCATAATGACCTGTTTTATCTTCGTCAACCAACCGCTCCTGTGCAGGAGTCGTTCGTTTCGTTCACAGTCTGACTGATACATGTCATTCATTCGAGTGAGCAGATCACGAGACTCCGCCCACTCGCTCACTCGCTGTCTGTGTGTCGTTCGTCAAAGAGTCAAAGGCGGCAATTTCTCTCCCGACCGACACGCCAGGAACTGAGAAAGGAACGAATCAGTTCTCAGAGTGATTCGGTTCACGTCGTTCACTCAGAAGTTCTTTTGAACGAATCGTTCATGAACGACACAAACCCTCGCAGTCAGACTCACCTGTTCAGGTAATAGTTATCTCCTTTTTTCCTGCTGGCGTGGTCGGGCGGGATCAGTAAGCTGTCAGTCAAACCAAGAGAGGCGGGACGTCACCTATCGATCACTGTAATGATTAATCAATAATATAATCAATCGCATCAGTCTGACCTGTCGAAGTTCTGCTCCACGCTGACCACAGGACTCAGGTTATCGTGGACCGAGAAGAGCGGGTTCCCCCACCGACCCATGTAAGACCTGCAGAGAGACCAGAACCAGAACATTCACACACGGACCCGGATCAACAAACAGGGTCCACTCTGGAACCGTGGACCAACACAGGTGGGTTCAGTAAACAGCAGAGACCCGCCCCTCTCTGCTCCTGATTGGTCAGTGTCATTGATTAGAGCTGGATCCATAATTGTGTGTGTGTGTGTGTGTGTGTGTGTGTGTGTGTGTTACAGTCAGTCCTAACACACACTCTGCAGCTGTTGATCAAGCTCTCCCCTGTTTGAAAATTACCCAGCATGCCTCACAGTCTGCTGGCCTGCTGCTATCAGAGCGCCGTCTCTTCTAAAGAGTAAAGTTCACGACCTGTGAGACGGCGGAGTCATAAAGCGCTGTCAGACAACACACTCAGTGACTGGGTAATGACTTATTAATGCGGCATTAATGCGAGGGGGCCGCTCCGAGAGAGTGAGTGTGTGTGTGTGTGTGTCTGTGTGTGTTTATGGAGACTGTGGATCATAACCAGCAGCGTAATGATATTTCACTGCTGTGTGAGCGCAGCAAACTTTTACACCCCACACTCCCCGAGGACGACCAGCCTGAGGAGGGAGGAGTCAGCAGTCTGAGCGCCACGATGAAGACACAACACAGAGACAAATACACAACACAGAGACAAATACACAACACTGACAAATACACAACACTGACTAGACCCCGACCTCCACCTTCATCCTGATGGTCTCCTAAAAGGTCGTATCCTCCGATCGTAGCTGATCGTAACCATTCAAGTTAACGTGTCAATTTACACCGACTTCTTTCCGTTCCTCTGAGGATCACGATCTGAATCTAACTCTCTTTCAGAAAGGACAACTGGACTTAAATGAGAAGTGAAGTCCAGTTGTCCTTTCAATGTAGAACTGTAGATCATAGATTCTAACCAACATCTCCAGGTACCTGTAGAAGTGAGCTTTGATTCGCTCCTTGATCAGCCACAAAGGATGATGGGATTGGTTGTGGAGGTTCCGGCCGACCTTCGCCAAAATCTTCGATGTGACATTCGTGAAGTCGTCACGGGGGTAAGACCCGCCCAGCACCTCCACAGAGTCCTGACCAATCACAGGTCGAGGGGCGTGGCTGTCTGTGCTGAGACGCCTGTGCGATGCTGTTCTGTGATTGGATGAGAGGGCTGCAAGGCAGCAGCGGTACAGCGGGGGGCGGGGCGAGAACGAGGACGAGGGCGAGGGTGGGAGGAGCAGGGAAACAGGGATCTGATGGAGTCTCATGATGATTGGTCCATGGATCTGCAGAGACAACAAACAACGAAACATCAGAATATTGGAAAAGGAGAAAAAAAGAACAAATAAAAAAAAAATTAAGAAGAAAATAAGAAAAAAGTGAAAAATAAGAAAAAATAAGAAAAAAAGAAAAAGTGAAAAAAACAGAAAAAAACGAACAAATTAAAAAAGTAAGAAAAAAGTGAAAAAAAGAATAAAGAAGAAAAACGATAGTTAAAAAATAAGTTTTTTTATTTCTCTTTGTTGATCATTTTATTTTTTATCTTTTACATTTTCTTCTTTTTTTTCTTTTATTTTTTATTATTTGTTTTTCCCCCAAAAAAAGAAACAGAGAAGAAGAAAACAACAAAAGAAGAAAATGTGGGAAAAAAAGGAAAAAAATAGAAACGAGTTAATAAGTTTGAAATAAAAAAGGCAGAAAAATTCAGGAATAAAGAAGAGTTAGAACAACAGTAATAAAACAGAATGAAGACGAGGAAAAAGGAGGAGAAAAACAAGAGAAAGAGGAAAAAATAGAGAGACCAAAATGATGATAAACAAAAAAGAAGAAAAGGTTGAAAAGACGAGAGGGAACGATGAAATGAGACAAAATAGAAAAGAGAGAAAAATGTGAAAAAAGACAAACGCGGATAGAGATGAAGATGAGAAACTGAGAAAGAAAGAAAAAGGATGGAAGAAATAAAGAGAAAAGAAGATGGAGGGAAAGAAAAAGAAAATATCAGTTTGTTTTTTCATTCGTTTGGAAACATCAGAAATTATTTCATCGACAAGTTTTTATCGAAACTTCAAAATTTCTTCAGATGTTTTTATAAATTAACATCTTAATTACCCAGAAAATAACGACTTTACTCCTCCGCTCTAAACCAGTGAGTCTGAACTGGTTTCTAATAAACCGGTTTAATGGGAACTTCAGAGATCAACTTTAATCAGTTTTGATTATTAAGAAAAGACCCACATCTATAAATACACACATCAAAAACATACAAACATACATCAATCAATAATCAATCAATTAAATAAATCAATAACAGGTCACAGGTCTGCAAACGTCCTGAAAACAACACGATCAGCTGATTCCAGTTTCTGACAGTCGGCCCTTTAACTGTCCTCTCAAATATTTGTCCATTCAGTAACACACACACACACACACACACACACACACACACACACACACACACACACACACACACACTCGGGGAGCTTCCCTGATGGAGACAAAGGGGTGTTGCATTGCAGTGGCATTGCAGCAAAATGAGTTATTGTTCCTAAATCTATGAAGCTGCTGCTGCTGGTGTCATATTACACACACACACACACACACACACACACACACACACACACACACACACACACACACACACAGATGGTTCTGTAAAGGACGTCTCAAGGTTACTCTCCAGCATTAAAGGGGAGGAGGAGGGTTAAAGACACGGACCCTGAGACCCTGAGACCCCCCTCCTGAACAGGAGTCGATGATGAAGAAACAGCTGGAGGAGGTTTCTGCACAATCATCTTCCTAATGTCCCTCTGAGGAGGATTAATCTGCGGAGGAAAGGTCACTGCAGCTCCGACATTATTCACACAAACTTCATCATTTGTCTGAGGACAGAAACTAAAGCAAAGGTCACTGAGGACCTAAAAGAGAACGCAGAGGGGGTCCCTGAGTTTACAGAGACGGACCGTGTCCTCACCTGGAGGAAGAAACAAACACACACAGGACTCAGGACCGGGCGATAAATGATCCTGATCAATTTTAGTGTGATCACGGTGATCAGCTGTGAGCTTATTTAATCGCTCAAACGTAACGGAAATGTGCGTCACAACAGCCAATCAGAGTCGAGCTTTTCTTGCTCACCTCTGTAAGTTGCCGCAGAAGTAAACAGGACGATCGAGGGAAGAAAGTTATTGATCCTCGGTTGGGTGACGGTGGTTCGGGTATCTCCAACGTGACGTTGAGATAATAATCGCGATCGGACGATACAATAAAATATATCGTGATAAGGGACATGCCGATATACGATTTAATCACGATAACGGCCGAGATGATGAAATCTTAAGGTACTGTAATAATCTTTTCAAATGATGATTTAAAGACGAGTGTCGGCGTCACTCTGCGGAGGCGAGTGAAGCCGAGTTCTGACCAACCTGACCTCGTAGTCTGACCCACGGTGTCAAAATGTCCAAACAAACTAAAACAGAAGTCGTCCCAAATCAGAACAAACTCTTGAAATTAAGTTCATTAATGTCAACCTGACGAAAAACGGAACATTAAGGTTTAAGAAATTTTACAACAAAATGAGTGGCAACCCACAATGCATTGCGGCCACCCAAAGCACTGTTGGAGCGTGTCCACAACGCATCCCAACCGCTCAGTCTGACATTTTTAATAACGTAAAAAGCAATGTGATAATATCGTGATAATATCGTGATAATATCGTGATAATATCGTGAATCGTGATTTTTTGGGCCACCAATATCATGATATCAATTTTTTCATATCGGCACATGCCGAATCGTGGTCACTTTTTTTTTGCCAAATCACCCAGTTCTAACAGGACGTCAAACAATCATAGGTCAGAAGTTCTGGACTGGATGGTTCTGATCTTCAGGGCGTTAAAAACAGACCGCATGGAAATCATGACTTTCTTCTACTGGTCTCACGTCTCACACCATCAGAGCTTCATGTGGAGAAGTGTGGGGAGGATTTTCAGATGATCCTCAGACCTCATCAGGATGAAGATGGATTTTTACCTCGATTCAAAGACGGTAAAGTGGATCAGAACCTCCGTCAGTGATCTGTGGGAGGAGCTGAGGAGCGTCTGATGGTCTGAAGAAGAAATACCTCCATCTTCCTCCCTGACTAAAGGTCATGTGACATCTCCAGATAACATACAGCTCCACCTGTGGTGTATGTATGTGTGTTTCTCTCTCTCTCTCTCTCTCTCTCTCTCTTTGGGACTGACCTTCTTCCCAACATGTGATCAGCACCATATGTCTGTTCCCATGGCACCAAACTGCGCCGCACAAACACATATGGACGCCCACGCACACGGACACACACATGCAGGGAAACGCACACTGTGTTTGAAAAGAGCTGCAGAGAGAACAGAACCAAGAGGAGAACCGGACTGAAGGTCCAAGACCAGAGCAGGAATCTGGACCCCCAGACTATGAGACTGACCCGTAGATCAGCTGACCTGCCGGTCTCACGGACCGAGTAGATTTGACTGTAAACACAGTGTCAGGGTTTTGGATCCTTCCTGTCTGCATCAATACTGGTTCTGGTTGTCCAAGAACTAAACGTCTTCAGACAGAGAACCAGGTGTCTCACTCAGTCTGTTTCCATGACAATAAACCGAATTATCGCCTTATTCCGATTTACACGGGACAACTGAAGGTCATGTAAACACTTTAGTCCGACTATAATCTGAGTTTGAGAACTCTGATTAAGACACCCAGATAATGAGATTGGAATTAGATCTTCTCTACCATGTAACCAGCGTAGTCGGAGTATGACGCCACGCCCCCGTAACAGAAACCCCAGAGTAGAGGAGTAGCGTTGGTCTCCTCTTTAGAAAAAGTAGCGCGTCCATCATGTCGGACAAAAACAACGCTGTACGATGCTCCACCTTCTTGTTTCTCCAAAATGCCCAGCAGCAGTTGTAGACACTTCTGACGTCTGACACCGACCTGCTGTTGTTGGTGACGGTTGGATGGGGTCGGAAACAGCGCCGCTGAAAAGACCCATATCGCCCCCTAGTGTTGGGGAGGAGGACACGTTCATGTCAATAATTATGAGTTTAGTCGATTAAACTGAGACTGTAAACGACCTGACTGATCGACCCAGAGAAGGTCGGAGTGGAGGAGAAACTCTTCAGCATAAAGAACCACCGCTGGGGGGGGCGGTTTGAAGACCTGCTGAGAAATCATCTCAAACCAGCAGAGAGACAGCAGAAGTCCAGTGAGGCCTGAACAGGAACCAGTGAGGGACCAGAACCAAACCGAAGCGCAGACGTGACTCTGCAGTGACTCAGCAGCTCCTGACCACGGTCCAGGTCCAGGCGTGGACTCTCAGGTGACCATGTCCCTCAGGTTGGTGTAAACATGGAGACAGCGTTTCATGAAGCTCAGGTCTGTTTTAGCGCCCTCCGGTCCCACCTGACCCCCTCAGACCCGGTCCGTGACCACAGTCCAATAAACCAGAGAGGAGGTAACGCAGAGTTTAAAACTGAGCTCAGCTCTGCAGGAAGTGAAGGATGATTCATCTTCATGTGTGAAAGTTAGAGAGAAAATCCCTTCTTCTCCTGCCAAACAGTCCCTCTGACTAACCAGCATGGACGCCACCGCCACGGACGCCACCGCCAACAGGGAGGCTGTGATGTGACTTCTGACGCCGCCAGCTGACTAAAGGTGGAAACAGAGACGCCGCCAAGGACGAGCTGACGTCCCCCCGTCCAAAAATCACTCACCGCTCCTCAGAAAGGAGGAGAGAGGAGGAGGAGAGGAGAGGAGAAGAGAGAAGAGGAGGAGAGAGGAGAGAGAAGGAGAGAGGAGAGAGGAGGAAGAAGGAAGGAGGAGGAGAGGAGAAGGAGAGGAGGACAGGGGAAAGAGGAGGTGAGAGGAGAGAGGAGAGAGGAGGAAGAAGGAAGGAGGATGAGAGGAGGACAGAGGAAAGAGGAGGTGAGAGGAGAAGAGACAAAGATGGAGGACAGAGGAGGAGAGAGGAATGGAGGAGAGACAAAGATGGAGGTGAGAGGAGAGAGGAGGAGGAGGCACCTACTCTCCGCTGTCCTCCTCTCTTCTCCTCTCTCTTCCTACTCCTCCTCTTCTCCTTCCTCTCCTCTCCTCCTCTCATTTCTCCTCTCCTCCTTCCTTTCCTCCTCTCTCCTCCTCTCCTCTCCTCTCCTCTCCTCCTCTCTCCTCTCCTCCTCTCCTCTCCTCTCTCCTCCTCTCATTTGTCAGCATCTCTCATATTCTGAGTTTTACGGTAATTAAAGTTCCTGTTTTGTTTTTTTCAGAGTTTCTATTTTAGATCGGAGGTGGAGAACATATGCCGACATGATCACGACTCTGAGTGTGTGTGTGTGTGTGTGTGCGTGCGTGAGAACCTCACAGAGAAGCAGGTGGCACCTCTCTCTCTCTCTCTCAGTGTCGCTCGCCCCCCTCCCCGTCAGAGGGACTCCCTCTCTGGCAGCTCCACCACTTCCTGCGGCTAACGCCTCTCTTCCTGTTCACGACCGGCGTCTCTGTCCAACCAGGACAGTTACCCAACATCCCGCCCACCTCCGGGTTTTTTTTAACGATGAGTCGATTAATGAGTCAGAGGAGGAAACACCTGAACCCCCCCCCCTAAAGAAACAGGCTGGTCCTGGACTCCTCAGCTGGTCCTGGACTCCTCAGCTGGTCCTGGTCTCCTCAAGATCTGAGGAACGGTCCTGATTTCACACTGAAGGCCGAGAAGAAGGACTGCTGCAGTGTGTGTGTGTGTGTGTGTGTGTGTGTGTGTGTGTGTGTGTGAGAGTGTGTGTGTGTGTGTGAGTGTGCGTGTCAGTCCTGGTGAGTCTCTTCAGGATTTACACGACCTGCTCTTGCTCTGATTGGTCGATACAGTTTTGTTATTGAAAATACTGCGTCCTGAATCCACCTCCACCTCCTCATCCTCACACCCCCCCCCCCCCCCAGGTCTCCTCCCCCTCCCTAAATCTGCCTCCCTGCACCTCCTTTTCTCTCCCCCCTCCTTCGTCATACGTCTCCCCCCTTTAACATCAGGAGGACCTGTCTCCTAAAAAACACCAGAGAGTTTTATACTCAAGGAGACAAGGAGGCAAGGAGGCAAGGAGGCAAGGGGCAAGAGAGGAGGAAACAAGAAGAGGAGATAAGGAAAGGAAGAAATGAAAAATCACAAAGAAAAGAAGAAAATAAAAGAAGGGGACATAAGAGGAAACAAGGAGATAAGGAAAGGAGAGATGGAAGGAGAGGAAACAAGGGGAGAGGGAGAATGTGACACAAGGAAGAGGAGGAGGAAGAGGAGGAAGAAGAGGAGGAGGAGGGGGAGGAGGGGGAGGAGGGTTTTATGATCGGAGGAGAAAAGTGCTGAGGCTGCAGATCTGCTTCTACATCCAATTTGTTTCCCTTCACTGTGTTACACACACACACACACAATACACTATACACACAAACACACACACACACACACACACACACACACACACACACACACAATACACAATACACTATACACAATACACTATACACTATACACTATACACTATACACACAAACACACACACACACACAATACACTATACACACACAATACACTACACTATACACATACACACACACACACACACACACACAATACACTATACACTATACACACACACACACACACACAATACACTATACACTATACACACACACACACACACACACACACACACACACACACACACACACACGTCAGTCCACAGAGAAAATGCTTCAGTGTAAAGTTCAGCATGTTGGTCGTTGTCAGTGTGTGTGTGTGTGTGTGTGTGTGTCACAGTCTCCTCCCTCTTCTAACTCTATATCATTCTGTATATTGGAGTTCTTGACTGAACCCTGTGGTCCTGTTGTGTTTGTGTAGTTTGTGTAGTTTGTTGTAGTTTGTGTAGTTTGTGTAGTTTGTTATAGTTTGTTATAGTTTGTGTAGTTTGTTGTAGTTTGTGTAGTTTGTGTAGTTTGTTGTAGTTTGTGTAGTTTGTGTAGTTTGTTATAGTTTGTTATAGTTTGTGTAGTTTGTTGTAGTTTGTGTAGTTTGTGTAGTTTGTGTAGTTTGTTATAGTTTGTTATAGTTTGTGTAGTTTGTTGTAGTTTGTGTAGTTTGTGTAGTTTGTTATAGTTTGTTATAGTTTGTGTAGTTTGTTGTAGTTTGTGTAGTTTGTGTAGTTGTAGCTGACCTCCTCTCAGCTGTTGTTGTTGTCGGTCTGTTAAAGACGATCTTCTCTCCTCTCTGATCAGTACAGGATTATAAAGACTTCCTTCATTCTGAGTCCACAGTAAACACAGACCCTCTCTCTCCTCCCTGACCTCCTCCCTCTCTCCTCCTCCTTCTCTCTCCTCCCTCTCTCCTCCTCCCTCTCTCTCCTCCATCTCTCTCTCTCTCTCCTCCTTCTCTCTCCTCCCTCTCTCCTCCCCTCTCTCTCGTCTCCGTCTCGTTCTAACGTCAGTAACCTTCTGTTTCCTCGCTCAGTCAAATGTTGATTTTCTGTTTTTTGGTTCCTCAGAGTTTCATCTTAAAGACGATGTTGTGTGTCTGTGTGTGTCTGTGTGTGTGTCTGTGTGTGTCTGTGTGTGTCTGTGTGTGTCTGTGTGTGTGTGTGTGTGTCTGTGTGTGTCTGTGTGTGTGTGTGTGTGAGTGTCTGTGTGTGTCTGTGTGTGTCTGTGTGAGTGTCTGTGTGTGTCTGTTCACAGTCAGACAGAGTTCGGACAGATTTAAGGAGCTGCTGCTGGTTTTTAAACGTGAAAACAGCTGGAGAGGAAAAACTTAAAAACTGACGAAGTTTAGAAAAACTCAGAGTCTGAACTTTAACCTCCTTCACCAGATCACAGAGCAGGAAGCTGTGGAACAGGTAACTCCGCCCAGCTGGGTCGGACTTCCTCTCAGAGTTAAAGGGATATTCTGGCGTTAAATTAATTTAGGGTCAAACCCACCGTGACCCCGAGTTAGACTCCGCCTCCAGAGATGAATGTTGACGACCGTTTCCTTCTCTACTTTTACCAACTTTAGAAACGCCGCCCTGACTTCCCTCCAGTCTGATTGAAGCACTGACTTCCTGCGCTCTGATTCATTCGCTCTTTCTTTTCCTCGCCGTGACATCATCAGGCGTCTGAATCATCATCAGAGACTCCGTAGAGCTGCGGCACACAGATCTTCTTTATGAATACCAGGAGGGCCGGCCGCAGCATCGATCGCTGCGAGCCGACCTCCTGAGGGACGGCGAGCACGATCCAAATCAATCATCCTCTGCAGTGACCACGGCAGCAGCGGCGGAGGCGGCGGCGGCTCAAAGCAGCGTTTTTCTCCCTGATCTGTCAGATTCAGCAGCATCTGGGTAAAAGTGCGGAGTGAGCAGAATCTGGAGTGAACTTTTGTTGTTATAAACCCTGAACACGGAGCATTCATCAACGTCCACTCAGAGATCAGGGGGCGGGGCTTAACTCTTTCAGCGCCAGCTTTCATGGAGATCAACAGAGGAGCTGTCGGATCCATCAGAGACTCGGAGGGTCTTCTGGGCTCCTCGTAGTCCTGCTCCGAGTGTCTCTGATTAAAACCAGTCTAAGGAGTCTAAAACGAGTCGTCATGAAGAAACACGACAAGTCGGAGTTCAGAGACGAGTCGGAGTTTAGAGACGAGTCAGAGTTCAGAGACGAGTCGTCATGAAGAAACACGACGAGTCAGAGTTCAGAGACGAGTCGGAGTTCAGAGACGAGTCGGAGTTTAGAGACGAGTCGGAGTTCAGAGACGAGTCAGAGTTTAGAGACGAGTCGGAGTTTAGAGACGAGTCGGAGTTCAGAGACGAGTCGGAGTTTAGAGACGAGTCGGAGTTCAGAGACGAGTCAGAGTTTAGAGACGAGTCGGAGTTTAGAGACGAGTCGGAGTTCAGAGACGAGTCGGAGTTCAGAGACGAGTCGGAGTTTAGAGACGAGTCGGAGTTTAGAGACGAGTCGGAGTTCAGAGACGAGTCAGAGTTTAGAGACGAGTCGGAGTTTAGAGAGGAGTCGGAGTTTAAAGACGAGTCGGAGTTTAGAGACGAGTTGGAGTTTAGAGACGAGTCGGAGTTCAGAGACGAGTCGGAGTTCAGAGACGAGTCGGAGTTTAGAGACGAGTCGGAGTTTAGAGACGAGTCGGAGTTTAGAGACGAGTCGGAGTTCAGAGACGAGTCGGAGTTCAGAGACGAGTCGGAGTTCAGAGACGAGTCGGAGTTTAAAGACGAGTCAGAGTTTAAAGACGAGTCGGAGTTTAGAGACGAGTCGGAGTTTAGAGACGAGTCGGAGTTCAGAGACGAGTCGGAGTTTAGAGACGAGTCGGAGTTCAGAGACGAGTCGGAGTTAAGAGACGAGTCAGAGTTTAGAGACGAGTTGGAGCTGAAGAGTTTCTCCTGTTTTTGGTGAACTTAAAGTCTTATCTTCAGGAGGTCATCAGGGTCCGATCAGGACAGGGTCTCTCTCTCTTTTCTGGCTTCATGATTTTGTCCTTTTTCTGTCTCTACTGATCCGTCCCGGAAACCCGGTTTGTCCTGCGCATGTGTGAAGGAAACGTCACTTCCTCTACTCGCCATCTTTCCGACATCAGCGAGTTCGCTTCAGTTTCTAACAGTCTCACTCTTTTCTTTCCTCCTGATCAGGAGACAGCCTGTCACATCACCAGCTTGTTTCCGAATCGATCAGAAGTTTAAATAAAGTTTTGAAGGTGAAGTAAATTTGCAGTACAATTCGGGTAGGTAGCAATCATAACCATAGATATGACTATAGATATATATATATAGATATATACACAAACACCTTTCTTATATATATATATATCTATGGTCGTAACGACTCACTGCGGTAAAATACATTGAAATACCAAGAGAGGAAGTGACGTATATTTCGCACATGCTCAGTACAAATCAGTTTTCCGATCGGGTAGTGACACTAACCATTAAATCTGCTGCACGTGTTCTCACTGAGCATGCTCAGTAGGCGGCCTCCATCTCTTCCTAAACGCACACAGTGGTCAGACAGAAACCCCGCCCCCCCACTGAGAGCTCCTCAGGATCTTTAATCTGATAAAGACTTTGTCTTATTGATTTTTCTAATGTTCAAGGATTCAGCAGGAGCAGCTTTACAGAGTCCAGAGTCAGTCTGAGAATCAGGTCCGCAGATCTAGTCAGCTCTATTTCTACGTTTTTACTCTCATTCACCGTTTCTGTTCTCAGGTGATGAAAATAACGCTGACAGAGACGCACCTGTACAGGAAACAAACACATCACCTTTGGCAGCTGAGAGACTACCTGTCCACCTGTTAGAGAGAGAGAGAGAGAGAGAGAGTGTGTGAGAGAGAGAGAGAGAGAGAGAGAGAGAGAGAGAGAGAGAGAGAGAGAGAGAGAGAGAGAGAGAGAGAGAGAGAGAGAGAGAGAGAGAGAGAGAGAGAGAGAGAGAGGGAGAGAGAGAGGGAGGAAGTGTGTAGGAGTGTGAATCCTGGCTCAAACACAGTAAACATATGTTCATGAGACGCTGGAAAGACTGAAAATTGGAAATTGAAACTATGCTGTACACACACACACACTCACACACACACAGACACACACACACACACACACACACACACAGTCAGGGTTTTTCTGGTTCATTCTGACACTCAGAGTCTTCAGGGATTTACATCCGTCTGGTTTCTCCTGTTTCTCTGTCACACACACTCAGCTCCTCTGCAGTCAGGGACTCAAACACCAGCTGATCATCTTCATCATCTTCATCATCATCATCATCAGAACAACAGTCCTGACCTGTGTGGACCAGGCTGCTGTGGCCTCAGACTCCTGAAGCTGCTCAGGACTGTGGCGGATCATCGGAGACCCAGAAGAACCGACAGGAGGAGGTTCAGATGAAGACGGAGTCCTCCATGAGAGAGCAGGAGGACCGTCCTTCATTTCCACGTTTGAAGGTTTCAGAGTCACAGAGAAACCGGACGTGTTTGTGAGGTTCTGTTTGTATCTCTGACACCTTAATCATCAGACCAGAAGAGTCTGGACCGGACTCTGGGACTACAGAGATCAGGAGACCTGCTTCATAAAGACACTCAAACTGTTTAGTTTGGAGATAAAACTCCATCATCCCCCTCCTTGATTTAT
>OY660883.1:542500-552500 GCA_962446985.1 Xyrichtys novacula
ATATCTGAACATGAACGACCAAAGATCAGAGTTTACCTCAACATACAGTCAGACAGAATCTTTATTCTGTGTTTTATAAACAAAAATCCTTAAATATCAGTCAATAGTTATTAGTTATTGATGACATTTGGTAATATAATAATATCGCCGTGTTCTCCACCTCCTCTAACCTGATTGGTTGTGAGGCAGACGCTGCTCCCCCGTGTCGTTCAGGAGCCCAAACAAAGTTAGCGTGCTACAATATCGGACAGTAGAAACCAACCAGAAAGTTCGGAAAATTGTCCGAATCCTCCTTTGGCCACGACTGCCGACACAAGCAAGAAAACAAAGTAAATACCGGAGACTCTGGAGGAATAACGGGCGCTTAAAACGGAGGTAGACCGGACAAGAGCTAAAAAGACGGGTCAACATAAACGATGGGGGACGCTTGGGGATCTTGGTGACCCTGTAACCTTTCTGCTGGACAGGTAAACCGCTTTAACAAAGTAAGACAAGTGTCTGTAACAGAAGTGTTTCTTGTCAAACGGACCTGCTGTAGCGTGTTGTAGCGCCATCGCTAAACTGTCCTCCCTCGGGTCCTGGACTATGTCACTTTATCCTCGTTGTAGAAGTCCTGCAAACATTGTGTTTGCTGGTGGTCTGTTGGCATCTACAGTAGCACCAATGCTTTTGACTTTCACCTTGACTGGGCCCCATTTGTAATGATCTGAAGGATTTATCTGCATTATATCTGAATTTAACTGGAACGATACGAGCGATCCTGTCTACCCCACCTTTAACTGAGTCAGGAGGGCGCCATGGCGAGGTCAGACACACACGTTTCTCTGTCTCTCACTAACACTCAGACGTCACTAACTCGGGGGTCTCTCTCTGCTCTCCTTGTGAAGGTGGTCGGTGTGTAAACCTGCAGAAACAGGTGTGACTCTGGATAACAGCTGTTTAGGAGCGCGGTGTGAACAGTGACAGTGATGGCGGCGGCGGCAGAACTCAGACTGAAAGCTGCGATTAGACGTAGAGATTCTGTCCGGTCAGCTGGGACTGAAGGAAATCCTCCGTTATTGATCTGTCGCTCCATCAGTCAGACACACACACACACACACACACACACACACACACGTCTGTTCCTATACCTGTGAGGACGGCGGTCTGTATTATCCAGTCTGTGGAGGTTTAGAGTCAGCTGAGCTCTTTATTCTCTGTGATTAATGATGACAGAGAGGAGGAGGACGATCACCCAGAACTACAGGGTTCATTACAGCTGATCAGCTGATCAGGAACTTACAGGAAATCAACCTGATGTTCGTTTACCAACAGACAGACAGACAGACAAAAATAAAAAGATGCTTCTTTAACAGATTCCTGTCGACTTCACCTTTAAACGAACTCTGACAGATTGTGTTCAAACGCTGAATAAAGAGTAAATTTACAGAATCAGAGTTTTTACAGAAGTTTGTTCTGATGAGGTACAACTGACACACACACACACACACACACACACACACACACACACACACACACACACACACACACACACACACACACACACAGAGCAAATGTCATTGACCTTTACACTACAAGACAGCAGGACATCAACAAACAGGAAGTGTCCCTGACCTTTCACACATCCAACACCAGAGCATACACACACACACACACACACACACACACACACACACACACACACACACACACAAATTGACATGTCAGCTCAGGTCCTCCTTTGTGACCCTGGGGTCAAAGGGCATGACCTATCAGTGACGCGTTAGCAAATACAACTGTACACCAACAAGGGGCAGTAATGAGTCAGTGTTAAAGAAGGAGGAGGGGTATGGAAGCAAATTAGTGTCATAATTTAAATGAAAATAAATTAACAGAAATGTATTTGTATTTTTAGAATGTACCTGCACTTTTTTACTCTTAAATAAAATTAAATAAAATCCCGGGGACGACTTTTCCCGGGGAAAGTTCCGCCTCCTTCGCCTCTGATTGGCTAAAAAATGGAAACATCATCACATGCTCAAGCTAAACAATCAGAAATTATAGCCAATCAGAGGCGGAGGAGGGCGGGATCTTCCCTTGGAGTCTACTTCAGCTTCAAGTGATGGCGACTCGGTAAACAACAGCAGACTGAGTGTTTCTCAGTTCTGATCAGACTCTAGTGTTGAGATGTCTGTCTGTCATGATAGACTGAGTCGGGTCAGAACCAGATAAGAACATTAAACTATAATCCATAAACGTGAGGGAACAACAGAGACCTGATGGAGCTGTGACTGAGTTTACAGTGAAAATACAGATGGTCTGTTGTATCTGAACAGGTTAGCTTAGAGCTAAAGTTACGTTAGCACAGATGAAGGTTCAAACAAAGACGTTTATCAAACTGTTAAAGCTCACAAACCATCGTCATCGGAGAAATCCGACACTATGACTCTCCACAAGTCGTCCTTCAGGTCGTTATCTTTGTAATGTTTGTGTCTTTATCAAAAATCACTCTGTTCTCCGACACGGAAACAATCAGCCGGTCGGCCATGTTGGATATACCGCTGAATCTAACGTCGCAACAACACGAAATCTGATTGGTCAGAAGTGGACACACAGTCTGAGAAACTTTAGAAAGATCGACCGTGATCCGAAAAAATAAATGCCGAAATGTCACAGGACGGGAAAACGTTGCTGATGTGACGCTTGTGTTGACAGGATAAAAAATACTGATGTCCAAAATAATTGCACAAAAAAAAAAAAGCCCCTCCCGGTTTAAAAGGAGCTTTATTCTCTGCATTTTATTTCTGAAAATATCAGCGAAAATCTGCGAGTTTTGGCTGATTACCGCTTAGTCTCATATGGGCTAAAATTGGCCGTTTGGTCGTCTGTTTCAGCTGCACAGGGGTCAGTTTTAGGACCAACTCTGTTTTTAATCTTTACTAAAATGAGTTGGACCTAAAACTGACGCCTGTGCAGCTGAAACAGACGACCGTTCAGTCGGCTTTCTCTAGAGCAACGCCTTACGACAAAACAGAGACACAAAGACCTCACAGATGCAGGAGATTATTGTGTTGGAAAAGACATGAGACCAATAAACACTGATAGATTTTTATATCCTGATATTGATCCATATCAGCTGATATAAGAAATCGTGATAAACTTTTTCCCGTATCGCCCAGCTCTACTTTAAAGTCCTGAATAAAACTGTCAGCACTTACATCAGTGTCATCTAAAGAGACATCATGAAGAAGAACTCGTTTAAATAACAGTGAAAATCTCCTGACTGGAGCTTTAAATGTTTGTAAGGTCAGTCTGACAGAGCGGCTAACATTAGCTCAAACACCCGCTAACACACCTCTGTGTGAACCAAAGACCTGACAGTTGGGCCTTAAACCGAGCCGACACCTCCTCATCTGATCAGAGTTCATACAGAAGTTTATAAAAGATCTAAAACTTTAAATTAAAGGAGGTTAAAGTCAGAAACACCAACTCACCTCCTCTCTCCTGCTGCAGCCTTCACTTCCATTTAGACGGCGGAGACGCGCCTGTAGGCTTTATGAAGACTTTCATTAATTATTAATTAAAACAGTGATTTTTACCACCTTTAAATATCATAAACTTGTTTTTCTTAAAGTCAGATTTTTTATTAATCCCGTCAGGAGGAAAAAACGGACTCTTGGATTTCTCCATTGTAAACAGGCGCTCTTCAGACAGCCGCTCCCGGGGGTCCTGAGGGTTATCCGGTAGTTGTTAGCAACAGGATGGCGGCGTCCACGCGCTCTCAGGTGATCTCTCTGTACAGGTTACTGCTGACGGAGAGTAACAAGTTCCCCTCCTACAACTACAGGTGAGACAGGACCGCGGGGTTACCTGAGGTCAGCCCCGAACCGTCCGGACCTGCTGCTGTCAGCGGCGGTACCGGGTCTGTGTCTGTTTACCTCAGAGGGAGAGTGAGGTCATAGATTCGGGTTATTACCGAGGGTTCAGTCTGTAAGGTCTTTAAACAGCTGCTGAGGGGGTTAATCTGCTGTTTTATCACTGAAATTATGGGATTATTGAGGTTTTTGAAGTCAGTCATCTTTAACAGGAAGTGAGTCAGAGGTTAAAGGAGCAGTCCGGAGATTTTGTAACACCTTTAGGTCTGTGTGTGTGTGTGTGTGTGTGTGTGTGTTAGAAATAGGTGACTACAGTAAATGTTCCTCCGTGTGAACACTGACTCAGTCTGAAGATGTTGGTGTTCAGCCTGTGAGGGACCCACAGTTCAGCCCACGACCGTGACTCTGTTTTCTGTGATCACGTGATCTGAGTGTTTTTGTCAGGGACCGAAGAAGAAGAAGCAGATTTAAAGGTTCATTAACAGAAATATTATGGAGACGTTTGTTTAAAAGAGTAACTATAAATATTCTTAACAACTTTTTCAAACTTAAAGCTTTTATTCTGAAAATCTGGTGATGCTGACAGTGACTTGAGTTTGTTTTGGACAAATATTGATGTGCATTTCAAGCAAAAGTACTATTATACAACCGCGGGATAATAATCAATTATTGATCAAATATTGGATCCCTCCCTCTGCGATCATCTTTGAGATGGGAACATCATTTGCTCCTCGTGTCTTTCATCAAGTATGTCGCCTAGTGGTAAAGATCATGATTGACTGTTGCTTTGCTTTCGTACAGCTGTGCGTGGTCGTCGTAGACTTATACAAGCTTAGCCTCACAGAGTTGACACTGAACCTGTGCTTCACCTGTTTAACTGTTGGACGGCTGCTGCAGTCATCTCTCCATCCTGTTTATTTCTTCTTCTAACAGCCACACTGTGGATCATGCAAACACTGCCCTCACACAGAAGGCACCAGTGAAACAACTGTTTGACTTTTTAGGATTTAATGACTGTTTGAATATTCGAAAACCACTGTAAATGGACTTTATTCTCCTAATTATCTTCCTTTATTTTAGTCCAAACTCTGAATTAAACTCTGATTTCTCAGATTAATTTTTTTAATTTATTTCAGTCGTTGATAAAAATCTCTGCAGACTTGACAAAGTTTCCATCTCTCAGATCCTCCAAATGTTTTACACTCAGGTTTGTTTCTGTTCAGTCTGTATTATTATCCACATTTATCATCATTCAGCTCAGCTGTCACCCGGACTCTTTGCTCCTTTTGTGCCTTTATCATTAATATAATAAATATAATAAATATAATAAATATAACGGTCTTCAGGGTTCACAGGACACCCCCCCCCCTTCAGTCGCTGCAGCTTCAAACTTTAAAAACCAAAAAACTGCAGATCTACCAACAACACATCTAATTCAGTCGAGGGTTAGTCTCCCTCTGCCTGTCTCTGCCCGGTAATACCTGTGTGTGTGTGTGTCTGTGTGTGTGTGTGTGTGTGTGTGTGTGTGTGTGTCTCTGTGTGTGTGTGTTTGTTTGTTTGTTAGAGGTGAGGTAGGGACAGCATTTTTCAGCTGTCATAACACACACACACCTCCCTACACGGACTTCAGAGAGCCGTCGCCCCCTGTGCTCCTTGCAGGCCGTCACTGTGTTAAATTATTGAGCGGTCAGATGAGGAATGGTCTCCTCCTCCTCCTCCTCCTCCTCCTCCTCCTCCTCCTCCTGCTGCTGGTCCAAATGAAATAAATTCGCTCTGTCTGCCCGGAGACGGGACGCTGCTCCTGTCTGCACCATGACAGAGCTGCTGTGTTTGGAGGGGGGGGGCGGATATCTGCGAATGACAGAGTTTCAGGAGAGGACTGAGAGGCTAAAACAGAACGGACTGAAGGTCCTGGTAGATCAGCTGGTCAAATCCAACCTATCAGGAGCCTTGATGCAGCCCTCATAGGGCCAGGCGATATGGGAAAAAGTTTATCATGATATATTATTGATCATATCAGCTGATATCGATCAAAATCAGGATCTAAAAATCTAACAGTGTTTATTGGTCTCATGTCTTTTCCAACACAATAATCTCCTGCATCTGTGAGGTCTTTGTGTCTCTTTGGCGTTTTGTCGTAAGGCGTCGCTCTAGAGAAAGCCGACTGAATGGTCGTCTGTTTCGGCTCCTCGCTCCTCTCGGGGTTTGTAACCTTTTGCGTTGCGCGTGCTCTGCGGCGTGGCGCTGCTTCAGGTGGTGAAAAAGATTTGAGGTATTCCCCGACTTTGTGAGAACATGTACTCGACATAATTTACAGTCCACATTACTCTGCTTCATGTCCGACCTCCAAAAACCAAAATACCTCCACACCACCGACGTTTTCCTAACGCCAGTGTTGTGGTTGACATTGATGTGGTCATCTGTTGAGCCTTCATGGTCATTTCTGTCGGGGGTAGCACTCATTTTCTTTGTTTCTCACCAACAGTGCTGTCGGCTTCACCTGTTAAAGTGCTATGGTTGGGTGGAGCTGCTGTCTGCTACGACGCTGCAGTTGGTTGATACTTGGTTCTAATTCAGAACATGATTGGTTCAGACCCGGAGACACTCCCCTTTTCATTGGCTGTTCGTATAGTCAACCAAAACATGTCAGAATGACGACTATTGAAAAGGATATTGATCATGTTTGATATCGATATTGAGAGAAATTAATTTTCAGTATATATGGTTTTGTCGTCCAGCCCTGAGCCCACATGTCACAGAGACTCTCACTGCAGCAGAACCCAAACCACCGAGTTCAGAAACTGAAAACTGGACCTGGACTCAGTGAAGTTTAGACTGTTTTCTCTCTTATCCCACAAAGAGACGACCGAGGAGGTTCATGTTGAGTATATTTGAAGGTTAACTGTTGGGCGTGTTTCTGTGTTTGTGAAGCCGACCTCTCAGCAGGTTTCTTCTCCCTGTTCTCCTCGATCATCTCACCTGGACTCGGTGTGTTTGTGGTTCAGCGGAGCGTTTCACTGGCGCTGAGTCATCCTCTGAATGTGCTGCAGCTCTGACCAGGATCTGCATCCATCAGAGGACTCCGAGGCTCACATCCTGACTCTGCTGACACCTCTTTAGAGGTCTCTGAGTTTGGAGACAGCCCGACTCTCAGCTCCTTCTCTCCTTTTTTAAGAATGAGCAGACTGGAGCAGTCCTCCTCCCCTGAAGCTTCAGGTGGAGCTGAAAACAGAGTGTGCCGGTGTGCTGCTGCTGCTGATTGTTGAATGACCTGAATATGCCAGACGTTGCTGCAGGCTGTGTTTTGTTGTCTCAGTGTCTCTCTCCGACTACAATAGCAGCTGACGCTCTCAGCTCCTCTTCCTGAGACGAGAGTTTTTATCAGCGGGAGGAAAACAGAAATATGAAGAAACATTCAGAATGAGATTAACGCCGCGGCTGATAGTCCCAGGAAACAGGAAGTAAACTCAGTCATGTCATTAAAACACCAATCAGACACTTTGGACTTTTATGAAAAACAGGATTTCAGCTCCTGAACGAAGAAACGAAGGAGAAGTTTGTGTGAGCAGAGAGAGGAGGAGGAGGAGCTAATCTGACACACGGAGGGAGAAACTGAGCTGGACAGAGACCGTGAAGGACCTGGTCCATGTCTGTAAAACTGACCCGACACTGACTTCCTGTTTGGTGGAGTGACATCATAGTGTATGATATAGCGTGTGGCGTTCAAAGCTGGTTCAAACATGCACGCCGTACATCAGAATGGTGGACTTCCTGTTGGCTTTATGGCGTGGGTCCAGGTGTCAGAGTCCACATGGCGTTAAGTTGTGAGGTCAGCTCTGCGGCGATGGCGAATGTTTTGGTCATGTCACAGGAAGTGGGGGAGGGGCTTAGTCAGAAGGACGTCACATCACTGCGGAGGAACAACAACAAAACAACCATCAGTGTTTTCTGTGTCTCTCTCTCTCTCTCTCTCTCTCTCTCTCTCTCTCTCTCTCTCTCTCTCTCTCTCTCTCGCCCCCCCACAGTACTAACAGCTGAGCGACTGTTGACTTTCCAAAATCCTCTGATTAATAAATGAGGCGCACGCCTCCTCTCCTCGTCTCCCTCCTTTCCTCCCTCTCTGAGTCTCCTCCTCTTCTTCTTCTTCTTTTCTCAGTTTGATCTCAGGTGTGTGTGTGTGTGTTTGTGTGTGTGTGTGATGTTTTCAGTGAGGACACACACACACACACAGACTCAGATCACTCATTCAGAGTTTAGCGGTCAGCTCTCTCTCTCTCCCTCTCTCTCTCTCTCTCTCTCTCTCTCTTTCTCTCTCTCTCTCTCTCTCTCTCATCCGTCACCGTTTTACCGTAAAGTAAACTTTTTCTTTTTTTTAAACTCAAATTTCAAAAGTTCGTTCAGAGTAAACGTGGCGTTCAGCGGGTCAGACTCATCTGTCCTCCTCTTGGAGGATTTATCGCCGTCAGACCGTACTGGATCAGTTTTTCTGAAGGCCTACATTGAAGCGTCCTGGTGGCGCCCACGGTCTGACATCATCAGTGACCTCGTGTCGTGGTCAGACGCTGTGCTGATGAACCTTCTCTCTGTCCTCTCTGTTGTTCTTCTTTCTCTCCGTCTTTTCTGTCGTTCATTAGTGGGCGGGGTCATCATGTCGGTCCTTTAGAGGTCTGATGGAGGACCTGAACGCCCGGTCTCTGGACCCGCTGAGCTTTAGACCGAGACCACGAGAAGAAAAACCACAAAACAAGAACCACAACGACGAGAACTCTGAACTGGAGCTTCACTGTCTCCTTATTTCCTTCTATCCTTCACTGTCTCCTTCTTTGCTTCCATCCTTCACTGTCTCCTTCTTTCCTTCCATCCTTCACTGTCTCCTTATTTCCTTCCATCCTTCACTGTCTCCCTATTTCCTCCCATCCTTCAGTCTCTCCTTGTTTTCCTCCTCCTTCCTCCCTCCCTCCTTCCCTCTCTCCTTGTTTTCCTCCTCCTCCCCTCCTCCTCCCTCCCTCCCTCCCTCCTTGTTTTCCTCCTCCCTCTCTCCTTCCCTCTCTCCTTGTTTTCCTCCCCCTCCTCCTCCCTCCCTCCCTCTCTCCTTGTTTTCCTCCTCCCTCCCTCTCTCCTTGTTTCCCTCCTCCTCCCTCCTCCCCTCCCCCCTCCTCCCTCTCTCCCTCCCTCCCTCTCTCCTTGTTTTCCTCCTCCCTCTCTCCTTCCCTCTCTCCTTGTTTTCCTCCCTCCCTCCCTCCCCTCCCTCCTCCCTCCCTCCCTCCCTCTCTCCTTGTTTCCCTCCTCCTCCTCCCTCTCTCCTCCTCTCCTTCCTCCTCCCTCCTCCCTCCCCTCCTCCCTCCTCCCTCCCTTCCTCCTCTCCTCCCCTCCTCCTCCTCCCTCTCTCCCTCCCTCTCTCCTCCTCTCCTCCCTCCCTCCCTCCCTCCTCGTGTCCTTGTCTCTCTCTCCTGCTGCAGGTCTTTTTTTGAACCATGTAAATCGGCTCGTCTCTCTTTTATTGGTTCCGTCTTAAATCCTAAATGAGTCGTAGACGGAGAGACGGACGGAGGAGATGAATGAGTGAGCGGCGCTCTAACTTTCCAAGGTCGATGTTGTCGTTCGCTCACATCAGAGGAGCTGCCAGCCGTAATGAGCCCCGAGTCTCCCTGAGAAAAAAACACCCCAAATTAAACCAATCATCGTTTCCTCTTCCTCTCTTCTAATGCCAGAAAATAAAAACGCTCCTCTTTCCAATTTGTCTGATTTGATTTACTCCTCCGCCTGTGGATCTGCACTCAGCGCGGCCCACGGCTGAAACAGGAAGTCCGTCTGCGAAGTTATCCAGATCATTCTGACATGTTTTATTCGACTCTACAAATAGACAATGAGAAACAAAGAAAATGAGTGCTACCCCCGACAGAAATGACCATGAAGGCTCAACAGATGACCACATCAATGTCAACCACAACACTGGCGTTAGGAAAACGTCGGTGGTGTGGAGGTATTTTGGTTTTTGGAGGTCGGACATGAAGCAGAGTAATGTGGACTGTAAATAATAATAATAATAATAATAATATCTTACATTTATATAGCGCCTTTCAGGATACCCAAGGCGCTTAACAACACACTACAAAAACTAAATACCAAAAGCCTGGATAAACAAG
>OY660883.1:557500-730000 GCA_962446985.1 Xyrichtys novacula
TCTCTCTCTCTCTCTCTCTCTCTCTCTCTCTCTCTCTCTCTCTCTCTCTCTCTCTCCCTCTCTCTCTCTCTCTCTCTCTCTCTCTCTCTGATGCTGTCAGCAGACAGAGAGGAAGTTCAGGTCTGACTGACTCTGGTCCTAAAGTCCTAAAAACATCTCCGTGATGAAGCCTCGTCATCAGGACTCCTGTAGGAGATCATGGAGCTGCTGATCATCACAGGCTTCAGGTCGGCTCGCTCTGGTTTCACATGGTTCTGGGTCACATGGTTCTGGGTCACATGGGTACGGCCCAACAGAAGCAGTTCGGTTCAGTCCAGTTCGGTTTAGTGAAGCCTGGTCCTGCTGTGTGATGTTCTGGACAGGTGAGATGGTTGATAAAACTAGAACCAGGGGCTCACATGAGTCCAGGAGCCCCTCTGTCTCCTCCAGTCCCTCCTCTGTGTTTCAGGATCTCCTTGAGGAGTGGATGTCAGAGTGAAGTGGACTCTGCAGCCTCAGATCTCTCTCTCTCATGTGTTTTTTCAGTCCCTCTAACTCTCCCTCTGTTGGAGTCTGAATATTGATTTCTGACTTTTGAAGTCCTCAAACCCTCAAACCCTCATCCTGCGCCGCCCTCAGGAGGAGCTGCCAGTTTGGAGTCCCAGAAAGACCGAGAGTGATCAGAGGAGTTTGGACAGGAGGACACAGAGAAGTGTGAGGACAGGGTCTGTTTCTCTGGTTACAGCAGGAACATAAATCATCTCCAGACTCTGTCCAGGAGGAGAATCAATCACAGACATGTCCTCCTTTTCTGCTTATTCTCCGATCTTCTCCATAAATTTGGACCTGACATTGTTTGGTGTCGAGTGACTCTGAGACACACCTGAGTTATGTGGCTGTTAAAGGGATAGTTCACTTTTTTACTCTCCGTTATGAACCTTTAATGGGGAACAGGAAACTCTCATGTTCACTCGGCGCGGTGCAGGAGGATTCTGGGAAATCTCTGCCTTTTGTCAGGAATTCCGATCTGTCCAAGTTTAACGTCCCGGAGTTTTAAACAGCTGATCTTCTTCTTCTTCGGTGGTGTTTTTTACTGCGACTTTGTTTGGTGGTTCTTCTTCTATTCTTGGAAGTCAAGGCCTGATGCAACTGTGTCACACACACACACACACACACACTGACTACACACACACACACACACACACACACACACTGACTACACACACACACACACACTGACTACACACACACACACACACACACACACACACACACACACACACACACACACTGAGTACACACTGACTACACAAACACACACACACACACACTGACTACACACACACACACACACACACACACACACACACACTGACTACACACACGCACACACACTGACTACACACACACACACTGACTACACACTGACTACACACACACACCAACATGATGAAATTCATTGACTGTAGAAGGCAATGTGATGTAAGGACAACTGTTAAAACGAGGAGAAGAGGAGGAGGAGAGAGGGAGGAAGGTGAGGAGGGAAGGAAAGGATGTGGAGGGGAGGAAAGGAAAAAGGAACGAAGGGAAGGATGAAGGAGTGAAGGACAGGATGAAGGAGGAAAGGAAAGGATGGAGTGAAGGAAAGGATGAAAGAATGAAGGAAAGGATAAAGCAGTGAAGGAAAGGATAAAGGAGTTAAGGAAAGGATGAAGGAGTTAAGAAAGAGATGAAGGAATGAAGGAAAGGATGGAGTGAAGGAAAGGATGAAGGAATGAAGGAAAGGATGAAGGAGTGAAGGAAAGGACAAAGGAAAGGATGAAGGAGGAAAGGAAAGGATGAATGAGTGAAGGAAAGGACAAAGGACAGGATGAAGGAGTAAAGGATGGAGGAGTGAAGGACAGAGACACACTCGAGGATACTCTAAAGTGGGCGGGGTTAATTTCCACAGCAGACAGCAGCTTCTCCTGAGCTGGGTGAACGTCTGTGAACATCTACAGACCTCCTCACTGACCCCTCAGTCTGAACCGTGGACCCAGTCTGTGTCAGACCGGGATCTGGTGTCTCCCATCAGTCTGAGATGGTCCCTCATTCCTCTCTCTCTCTCTCTCTCTCTCTCTTTAATTTCCCGCCCTCTCCTTCTTCTTCTTCTCCCTCTCCATCGATCGATTCACTCCCTGAAACTCTCCGCCTGGTATTTTTCTCCGCCTGATGTTATCGACGTGTGTGTGTTCGAGTTTTCTGTCCTTTTCTTTTCTGCTGCGCTGATGGAGACGATTAATGAGAGAGTCAGTTTACAGCGAGAACAGGCAGCTGAAATCAAAGAGAGGGAGGGAGGGAGGGAGAGAGGGAGAGAGGGAGGGAGAGAGGGAGAGAGGGAGGGAGGGAGGGATGGAGGGAGGGAGAGAGGGAGGGAGGGATGGAGGGAGAGAGGGAGGGAGGGAGGGAGAGAGAGAGAGAGGGAGAGAGGGAGGGATGGAGAGAGGGAGGGATGGAGGGATGGAGGGATGGAGGGGGTTCCCAGGACCCAGACAGGAGCGAACTGAACCTGTCTGACTGTAACCTGCTGCGTTTTCACATCAACTTCAACAGAGAGAGAGAGAGAGAGAGGAGTAAGAACAGGGAGTGAGGGAGAGTCGGGGGGAGACGAGAGTTTAACATGAAAACTCAGAAACAGAGAGAGAGGGAGAGAGAGAGAGAGAGAGAGAGAGCGAGAAACAGAGAAAATGTTTCCGAGTTTGATACTTGGATTAACCTGAATGTGTCTGAATGTGCTGCAGGAGTCAGAGAGAGAGAGAGAGAGAGAGAGAGAGAGGGAGAGAGAGAGAGAGGGAGAGAGAGAGAGAGAGAGAGAGAGAGGGAGAGAGGGAGAGAGAGAGAGAGAGAGAGAGAGAGAGAGAGAGAGAGAGAGAGAGAGAGAGAGAGAGAGAGAGAGAGAGAGAGAGAGAGAGAGAGAGGGAGAGAGGGAGAGAGAAAGAGAGAGAGGGAGAGAGAGAGAGAGAGAGAGAGAGAGAGGAGGACGTGTTCCTGAGATGGAAATTTATCAGCAGCTTTGCTCCTCGTTTGTTTCCTCTTCCTCTTTTCATCTTCATCCTTCTTTCTGTCTGTCTGTGCGACCGACTGAGACGAGGGAACTACACACACACACACACACACACACACACACACACACACACACACACACACACACACACACACAGTTTCCTCTCTCTAATGAGTGTGTGCTCAGAGTCCATCATGTGAGTCTGTTTCTCCTCTTCCTCGGTGGGCGTGGCCTAAACTTCCACCTCATCACTGTTCATCTGAACTCTGATTGGTTGATGTCTGCTCTTTGTGGATTGGGACCTAATTGGCAGGAACGTACAAAGTGGGCGTGGCCTTTTGAGTCATTGAATCTCGTTAACGAGGTGAGGGACAGGCAAACGAGCTCGTTACTGCGGTGGGCGGGGCTTCGGCAGAGGAGATTTCCAAGGTCAAAGACAGACAGTTACAGTCCCAGAAAGAGGAGTGTGTAAACGGAGACGTCCCATTGGTGGGTTTGGAGATGTCTGGCGCTCTCTCCTCCTCTGAGGGAGGTTCTGATGGCGGCGTTCGGGTCCTGATGGATCGGTTTCGGCTGAATCGAAGCTCCTGTCTCAGTCTGGAGGTTTTCAGGGAGGATCAGATCACCGGACCGGTTCAAACTTTAATGAGTGATGGTGTCACCAACTTCTCCTCCTACACCCACTTCAATCATCCTGACTCCGCCTTCTCGACTTCTCGGCGCTCACAGACAGCGAACAGAGAGCTGCAGGTTCTCCTCCACATGCAGAGTCTCTGATCTGTAAAGGAAAGACGCTCGCTGTTCAAACCTTCTGATCATGGCGTCCTCCTGCCTCCAACCGCACACTGTGTGTGTGTGTGTGTGTTTGTGTGTTTGTGTGTTTGTGGTCACACTCACAGTGTGAGTTTATCTAAAATACACACTAAGAGGAGAAACTGGAGCTGACTGTGACAAACTGATTTAAAGTCAAGAAGAAGAAAATGGACTTCATCCTGATCGGTGGAGTTTTCAGGATTTATCTGCAGATACAAAGAGAGGGTCACATGATGGAGGTCTGACCAATCAGGAGCAGACGTGACGACACGGCCGCAAAATACTGGAGACTCATGTCTGCACGAAATATAGAAACAAACTCAAACAAAGAGAGAGAGAGAGAGAGAGAGAGAGAGAGAGAGAGAGAGAGAGAGAGAGAGAGAGAGAGAGAGAGAGAGAGAGAGAGAGAGAGAGAGAGAGAGAGAGAGAGAGAGAGAGAGAGAGAGAGAGAGAGAGAGAGAGAGAGAGTCAAAGTTCATGAGGAAAAAAAAGAAAAACAAGAAGTGAAGAAATGAGAAACGGAAAATACAAACATTTAAAAAAGAAACAAGAAAACAAACGAGACTTTTCAGAAAAGATAGAAAATAAGAAAAAGTGAGGAAAGAAAAAATGGAACATGAGTGAAGACCGAAGTGGACCAGAGTTCAGTGAGGTCCTCTCAGATCCACCTCCACGTCTCAGACCTGATCTGTTCTTTCAAACTTTAAAGAACCAAGAGCAAGAGAAAGAACGAGGGAAAAAGAGAGAGAAAAGAGCGAGAGAACGAGAAGAGAACGAGGAAAACAGAGAGAGAAAGGGGAGGAAAGAAGGAAAAGAACGAGGAAAACAGAGAGAAAAGGGCGAAGAAAGAAGAAGAAAAGAACGAGTAAAAAAGAGAGAGAAAGGGAAGGGAAGGAGGAGAACAAGAAAAAAGAACGAGGAAAATACTGAGAGAAAGAACGGGAAAAAACAAGAATAGAAAGAGGAAAAAACGGGTAAAAGAATGAGAAAAAGAACGAGTAAAGGAGGACTGAAAAAGAGAGACGGAGAGACGGAGCTGAGGTCTGAAACATGCATGAATAATGAAGGAGGAGAAGAAGCCAGAGGAGACACTTTCTGGAAAACACACTCTCAGGACCGTTCAACAAGACGTATATACACACACACACACACACACACACACACACACACACACACACACACACACACTCTCACACACACACACACACACTCAGCAGGAAAGCAGAGGAAAAATTACGGGAGGCAGGAAGGGACAAACGAGAAAGGCGGGGGGTTAAAGCGAGGAATCAGAGCGCAGAGTTTTAATTGGTCAGATTAGCATAAATTAAACAGCAGGACCAGCCACCCCCCCCCCCCCCCCCCCCACGCTGAAGTGTCCTTGAGCAAGGCGCTGAGAGAGTCCTGCAGTGATGGTAGATCTGGGACAGAAGAGTCCAAGTCTTCTCTGGACTCCTCTAAACCCAAACAGAGACTCTGGTGGTCTCTGCTGGTCTGACTCCGGTCTGCTGAAGCGGTCTCTGTGACCGTCTTTGTCAGGTCCAATCAAACGTGTCCGAGTGTCTACAACTGCTGCTGGAGAAACAAGAAGATGGAGCATCGTACAGCGTTGGTTTTGTCCTACATGATGGACGCGCTACTTTTTCTAAAGAGGAGACCAACGCTACTCCTCTACTCTGGGGGTTTTGTTACGGGGTTAGGGGGGCGTGGCTTCATACTCCGACTACGCTGGTCACATGGTAGAGAAAATTGAATTCTAATCTCATTATCTGGGTGTTTTAATCAGAGTTCTCAAACTCTGATTATAGTCGGACTAAGGTGTTTACATGACCTTCAGTTGTTCGGTCTTAATCGGAATAAGACGATAATTCGGTTTTCTCAGTTGTCATGGAAACTGACTGAGTGACACCACAGAAGAAGAAGAAGGTGGACCTCCTCTGACTCAGCAGGAAGAGCCTCTTAAACCTCAAACAGGAGGGATGATGTTGGAGAACTTCAGACGATGATGATGTGGACTCACTGTTGTTGATGCCTCTAGTGGTCATTTTAGGAACTGCAGACTTTGATGCTCTTGATCAGACTTTCAGGAGATGTGTGTGTGTGTGTGTGTGTGTGTAAATTAGAGGTCAAAGGTTCGTTCTGTAAACTCTGAATGTCACTCGGTTCAGTTTGAATTGTATGTTACTCTCTTGCCCCGCCCCTTTTTCAAATATGGTCATGTCTTGGTCAGGAAACCTGAGCTGTTGGGTGACGTCACAGGAGGGACTTCATCCATTATTGAGAGAGTTTCTGAAAACAAACACTCATGAATATCCCAGCATGCTTTGCTGTGATTAGACGCCTGTGTCTTAATGAGGTTGTTGATGTCGGTTTAACGTGAACGGTCCTTCCTGTCTGCAGCGCCGCCGCCACCGCCTTCATTATTCATGACGCTGACAGAGAGAGAGAGAAACAAATCTAAAGAGAGAAAAGAGAAAGTGATGGAGGGAGAGGGAGCAGAACAGACAGATGAGGAGAGGGAGGGAGGGCGAGCGAGAGAGAGAGAGAGCGGGCGAGAGAGAGGGAGAGAGAGAGAGAGAGGCCTTCCCTTTGTTAGGAGACACAGCCGCAACAATTTACATGAGAGCCAAGCCTCCTGTGAGCTGATTGGTTCTGAGAGCCGCCCGCCTCACCACCACCCCCCTCCCTCCTACGCCACACTGCAGCCAATCAGGACGCAATACACACAGGGGGGCCCCGGCCGGGCGAGCGGGGGTCTGCTGTGATAGAGTGAGGAGAGAGAGAGAGAGAGAGAGGGAGGGAGGGTGTATTAGAGAGAGAGAGAGAGAGAGGGAGGGAGGGTGTATTAGAGAGAGAGAGAGAGAGAGAGGGAGGGTGTATTAGAGAGAGAGGGAGCGTTGACGGCAGAATAATTGATGAGGTGAGGAGACGGAGTGGATCATGGACACGGGCTGTTTGTAGAGGAGGAGCGCCCCCTGGTGGAGGTGCAGTGATACAACTACACACAAACAGAGTGGAGCAGCAGAGCTGATCCGGATCCTTTTAGTCCAGAGAGAGTCTGACCCCCCAAACCCTCAGAAACCAAAAACAGATTTAACAAGGAAACATCTCAGCTGTCTGAAGTTCTGAGAGGAACATCCAAAGAGAGGTCCACCAGGACTCTGTGAGAGACCGCCTCAGCTAACAGTCCAACAGTTTGGTGGATTTCATCATCTACAGTTCAGTAAACCAGGACTGGATGGTCCTGGTCTTCAGGCCCAAGAAAACTCTGAAGTAGCAGAGTCCTGCTGAGAAACTGGACTTTGAGAACATTTGGAGAACCGTGACCTCACGGTTCTTCGGAGCAGGTGGAGTCAGGGCCATGTGCATCAGAACCGTCCAATGGTGATGGTCCGACTCGGTCTTCTTCAGCATCTTCTGTGATCAGACTGGAAGAACGTTCAAGTTCTGGTTCTGGTTCTGGTTCTGGTTCATAACGTTTGTTTTGGACTCAGCGTCCTGACGGAGGAGCAGGTGAAGGATCAGCTGATGTTCTGAGTGGACAGATGAACAGTGTGTTCAGACGACAGCAGCTCAGCGTTCAGGACGTGTGTGTCTGTGTGTGTGTGTGTGTTTGTGTGTGTGTGTGTGTGTGTGTGTGTGTGTGTGTGTGTGTGTGTGTGTGTGTGTGTGTGAGAGGGGGTCAGATCTGGACATGTTCTGCAGATCAACTCGTCATGTCTCTGTACAAAAATAAAGAAGGAAATCAATCATGAACTGTGGCCTGAGCACACACACACACACACACACACACACACGCACGCACGCACGCACGCACGCACGCACACACGCACACACACACACACACACACGCACGCGCACGCACGCACGCACACACACGCTCAGTTTGTACATACAGTACAGTGCCATCACACTGGACCATAATTGGCTCTTCTATTTGACAACAGAGTTCAGATAATATTGACCTAACACACACACACACACACAGAACACACAGAACACACACACAGAGCACACAGAACACACACACACACACACACACACACACACATAGGCACACATAGAGCACACACACACACGCACTCATGTCCTCTGTCGTGGTCCCTCTGGCGCCCCCCTCTGGACAGAGCTGACGTGTGTCTGTAGATCTCCTGGGTTAAATCTGCGCTCCTCTTTTTCTCTCCGCAGGTCGTCATCGGGAAGATGTTTGAGACCCAGAAGACCGTGGTGGAGTATTAAACCCTCACCTGGTTTTGGAGGCGGAGCTCTGAACCATCAGATGCAGAGGAGTGATGTCACAGAATCAGGAGCCAATCACTGCCCACCATCCCCACCACCAACCAAAGCGCTCTGTCTTCTTCGTAAACACGGTTTAATTTCAGTGGCTGTAGACGGAGGTGTGAGGTGCATTGTGGGAGATGTAGGACAGAACAGCTGTGAAGAATGTGAATGTTTTTTGTTTTGTCATGGATGCACCAATCAGATTTCTCCCTCACTTCTAACATGAAGGATGGTTCAACCGTCTTCAGTCTTCAAAGATCTCATCTTCACCTGTCCCCAGGTTCTGTTTTAGAGCTCTGAAGAACCCGCTCACTGTTAAAGGTGAGCAGGTGAGCAGGTGTGTGACGCCTCATTCAAAGATCATGAGAGGATCATGGAGCGCAGAAATAAACAAAGTTTAACTGAAAATCTCAGCTGAGGCTTTAACCTGAAAGACCGACTCCAAAAAGTGCCAAAAACCTGAACCAGGACAGAGTTAGACTGTTGTCCTGGTCCTTCACTTTCCACCAGGATCCTGGGTTCAAACCTTCGTATCAGATCAAACCTGTGAGACCAGCAGCTCCTCAATCATCCAGGTGGAGATGGAAAGGTCTTCAACCTGGACTGAACTTTACAGAAACACCATGAGGGGAAGAACTGAGCGGTGCATCCCTGAGATTTTATATGTCCAAACGCACAAATGTAACCCACATGTGATTAAAGAACCTGCAGACAGAACCAGCGCTCACTCCTCTTCTTTGGGTTTTAAAGTCTCAGAGGTTTTCTTCAGAAGAGTCTGCTCTCACAGACCGAGCCGAGCCAAGACGCTGCTGAGACTCCTGGTCTGAGGTGAATCTGGAGTCCACTAAAGCAGATTAAATCAAGTCAAAACCAGGAGAGGGTCCTGATGACACCTGCACTGGACTTTATTCAAGTGTGTCTCAGGTAAACCAGAACTCCAGGTTCACCCTCAGACCTTTGGTCCAGTTCAGGACGCTGCAGAAAGGTGGTCCCGCTTGTTTGTAGCGAGACCTCAGGCCAGTGCATGACAGACTACAGCGGGGTGCCGCAGCTCAAGGAAGAACATTTATGATCATTTCTTCATGGAAATACAATCAGACCGAGACGCTAAGACAGAAGAACTACTGCGTCTGTAAAATGATCAATATGATGATTATTACTTCAAGGAAATGATAAAGAAATGATCATAAATGTTCTTCCTTGAGCTGCTGCACCCCGCTGTAGTCTGTAATGGACTGGCCTGAGGTCTCGCTACAAACAAGCGTCTGCTGGAAGAGAGTAGGTGAGTTGTGTTTAGTCTCTTTGCTAAAGAAATGAGTCAAAGTTAAAAAGATGTTTGGTGTCTAGTACTATGTCTGTGACCCTATATGTCCTGTTGATGAAGTTAGGTGCTGTTCTGAGCATTATTTGTGGCTATAGAGTGGCGTTTTGGTTGGGGGCGTGGCTCTCTGTATTGCTATCCTGCGGTCGTTACTAAAGTTGGTATAACTAGAGAAGTAAGCGGTCGACAACATTCATCTCTGGAGGGGGGGTCTAACTTTTTGCGGTCTTTTTGCCCTCATCCTGGTCTGTTCTGATCCGACTTTAAAAAAAGAGATCTATATTGATTCCTGTTCTCCGCGTTCTATCATGGAATGACTGTCAGGGGTTTGAAGCTCGTGTTCCTGGTCCTGTCCTGATCATGGGTCAAAGTCACTTCTCTCAGTTCTGGTCCCACAGACCTGAGGACAAGCCGGGTTTGAACCCTGGTGGTGTTTTTGGGTGAAGGACTCTGAAACACACTCTGACGGCGTGGTTGGATGGAGCTGCTGAGAGGGTGGGTCTGATTTTAGGTGGAGCGGGGTGAAGATGAAGGTGGAGGAGGTGACTGACCCTCCAGGTAACAGCAGCTGCTATTAATAGAGGGTCTGTTGGTTTAAGGATGAGCACACTGACCCACTTACACACAAAAACTCAAACACACACACACACACATACACATACACACACACATACACACATGTTGCTCAATGAGTGATTGTAGTTTCATCAGATGAACACAAACACACACACACACACACACACAAACACACACACATACACACTGGATGCTTCTGCAGCATCATGAACGTGATCGGGGCGAGTCCTACACTCACATCTGAAGACTATGGACTCGGTCTGACCTCTGTAGCCAATCAGGGACGTGCTGGTCTTTCTTCCGTCTCCTCAGATCTCTGAATAAATCTGGATCCAGTTTTGAAGTCTTCTACTTTCAGAAAGGTTTTACGATGCCACGCCTCAGAGAAGTTCAAAACCTCCATGAAAACATGGACAGGAGGCTCTGGGGGACGAGTCCATGTTCGGGGTTTATCAAATCTGAGCTTTGAGCTTTGTGACGCTCAGCAGTCGAGGAGAGAGTAAAGAAGTTCAGAAGCTGCTCTGAAGCATAGACCAGGTCCCCTCTAATCTAAAACAAGAGTCTGATTCTCCAACGACTGGCTCTGTAGGGCTGCAGCTGAGGAACCCTGAGGATGAGGTCCTCAGATGACCCGTTTTATCATCTGTCTGTTGTGTTTGAATAATCTCATAAAGAGCTGTTTTTCAGAGCGGGTCTGTTGGCGCAGAAATGAGTGAGGAAAGCCAGTCCTGCTATTCGAGCTGTCGGCGCTCTGTTGTCACTGTTGACCGACCAAACAGATGTCGTCAGGTTGGTCAACAGGACTTTTTTCAGCGGCGTCGGACCACCGAACTTTAACCCCGGTGAAAAGTTGACAGATCACTACAGACCACTCTCACCTGGACCAGTGGGTGTGTTCAAATATCTGCTCACTCAGTCGTGCGGTGAGACAGTCGTCACTTTTAAAGTAAAAAGAAAGAAGGACTGAGTTTGTAAGAGGTCAAAAAGGCTGAAGTCCAAGACCCGGAATTCTAGAACCCTCTGTTCAAAGATTACCGCATTACAGAACTTTAGGAACATGGCATTCTAGAACCTGGAACAGAGAACCCCATAATTTGGCATTCCAGAACAAAGAATTCCAAGGTCCAGAATTTCACAATCCAGTACTCTGGAACCCTGAACTCTAGAGCTCAGCATTCTGAATTCAAGGACATCAGGAACCAGCATTCCGGTAAATGGCGTTCATCAACCAGTAGTTCCAGAACTCGGCTCCCCAGAATCCAGGATTTCATAACTTAGCATTTTGGAACCTGGCACCCCAGAATCAAGATTCTTGTAACCCAGAGCTCCAGAACTTGGTGTTCCTGAACCCAGCATTCCAGAACTCAGCATTCTGGAACTCTGTGTTCCAAAACTTGGGACTCTATAATCTATCACAACAGGACCAACTCCCCCAGAACCCGTTCAAGAATATGGTATTCTAGAACTCAGCGTCCCAGAGCCCAGTGTTTTTGATCCCTAAACTTCAGAACCTAACATACCAGAACTCAGGGTTCCAGAACACAACGTTTTAGAACCGATCATTCTGGAACTCAAGCATCCTACAGAACCCATGATGCTAGAACCCTGTGGTCTAGAACCAAGTATTCTAGATCACCAGCATTCCAAAAAGATAACATTTCAGAACCCAGAAAACCCAGAGCCCAGTGTCCTGGACCCAGTCCTTCAGTGGAGAGGCCTCCTCCACTGTTGCCTTTCTTGACTGTTTCTCTGTTTGCAAAGACAGATGATGAACTTTGTTTTGGACCTGGTGGGTCTGAAGAGGGACCAGGAACCCTCTGACTGTTTGGTGAGTGCAGAGTGATTTTTCTGATTGACCACCCTTGACCTCTGACCTCTGTCTCACAACACTCAGCATTAAGAGGACGTGTTGTGTTATCATCACGGAGCCAACAGGGAGCAGAACCAGGTCCACAGCAGGTCCAAATACAGAAACACTGATGGAGGGAGCCGAGTCCTGAAGAGGCAGCTTTCAAGAAAATGACCAGTTTAATTTTCATTTTTAAACAAAATCGATAGAAACATGAAAGAAATCAGTTCAACAGAAACACCACCACGGGTGCATTTCATGAACACACTCTTTTTATTGATCATCATCTTTCATCAGAAATTAAATCCATAACTTTAGTCTAAGTAACACATTTCCACCTTTTCTCCTTCATTTCTGTCTGACGTGAACTTTTCTACACAGACGACTGAAACATGTCAAAGTTGCTCTGATTGAGTTGATATTTCAGGTAATCACAGTTTCAATGTCGACATGATTGTTGCAGTTACATGAACAGGAAACTGTCAACCTTTGAGCATCAGGAAGTCTGTGACTGAAACATGTGAGCAGCTCTGAGGTTAGCTGTGATCACACTCCTCCTCCTCTGTCCTCAAACTAAGTCCATCCATCCAGGAGAAGTTCAGACAATTATCCACAATGTCAGCTGTGTCCTCCACAAACACTGATTAACATTAAAAAGGCAAAACAGAATCACAGTCAAAACCAGGATGAACTAAGGTGTTTCTGAGTCCGGATGAAAAACCAGGTCCTGAAACTGTGACACTGCAAAGTTCCCTGTCCTGAAGAAGCTCATGAAGGATCGGGGATGAATTTAGTTCTCAGAAGATTACAAAAGCAGCAGAAAACCGTTTCCTTCATCAGGTGGGGGGTGCAGAGGTTTTTACGCACGGTGGGGAGCTTTTACGCACAGATTTGCAGCTTTTACGCAGCACTCAGGTGGCGTGAAAAGCGGCGCTGACAAACGGCGCGCTGTCGGGCATGCAGAAGTACCGGAGGGTGTAGTTCTGCCCCTCGTTGTTGTCCCAGAACTCCCCCTCCTCACACTTCAGGTACACAGCGAAGTGCACGGCCGAGCCGGGGTCCATGAAGGGCGGCGTGTACACCGTGAAACCGAAGCGCTCCCCAACGAAGCCCGGCTGATCCACGTCCACGGGCAGAGCCTGCGCGTCCACGTGGGAGAGCCAGTCGTTGAAGGTGTACCTCATTCCCACCTCTTTGTCGGAGCAGTCGGTCAGGACCCGGATCTGACCCCGCACGTCTAAGTGGCTGATGGTGACCCTCTCCAGACACACGCGGAGCCGCTGGACCCTCTGCTCCGGGTCTCGTGGGTCCGGGAAGCAGCAGACCAGCCGGTCCGTGTCCAGGCTGGTCTTGAGGCTCTGGCACAGGTCGCTCAGGAAGTCCTGCTGCGGTGGGAAGCTCTTGTGACGGGACAGGACCTTGGTCGGTATCTGCGGCTCCTCCAGCGTGCTGAAGTGCTTGACGCTGGCCAGGTTCAGACCCATGGAGTCGGCGAACTTCACGCGCTTCCTCCCCTCAGCCCCGGACACCCCCTCCAGGAGCTCCGCGGGGTAGGCGGGCAGGGACTGGGCTCTCCGCCGGTCTCTCATAAACTTCTCCAGTCGAGACGCGTCCACCTCGTCCTCCAGGTCCTCCTCCTCCTCCTCCTCCTCCTCCTCTTCCTCCTCCAGGCCGTTCTCCACACTCCGGCCCGGGTAGGGCGCTTCTCCCCCGGCGTAGCCCTGCAGAAATGAGCGGGACATCGTGCCCGGCGGCCCCGTGTGCTGTGGCTGCAGGTGGCTCGGCAGGTGATGGGGGTCCCGGTGTGGAGCGTCTTGTATAGAGTAGACTCCCGCCCCTACCAGAGGGGTACGTGTTGAAGCACAGCGCGTGCAGTGCTGTCACTGAACAGCTGCTCTCAGAAATGCGCGCGCTGTCGCGTCACAAACGACAACCTTCACCTGATTTTAACGGAAGGGACACGTCACAATAAAAATAACTACAACAACAACAACAACAATAAACATGAATGACAAAAGAACACACACGTCACAATAAAAATAACCTCAACAACAACAATAAACATGAATGACAAAAGAACATATACGTCATAATAAAAATAACTTCAACAACAACAATAAACATGAATGACAAAAGAACAAATACGTCACAATAAAAATAACAACAACAACAACAATAAACATGAATGACAAAAGAACATATACGTCATAATAAAAATAACTTCAACAACAACAATAAACATGAATGACAAAAGAACACACGTCACAATAAAAATAACTACAACAACAATAATAAACTTTATTTCATAAAGAACACACACGTCTTTAATCTGAGAGAGAAAAAAAACTTGAACTCTCTAATCGTGAGTTTATTTCAGCTCTGTGAGTTTTTTTAATTCAGTTTTTATTTCCTCAGAAAAATTCACTGATCTAAAAACCACAATAAAACCACATTTTAACTCCAGAACACACACACACACACACACACACACACACACACACACACACACACACACACACACACACACACACACACACACACACACACACACACACAACAAAAACAAAAAACACTGAGACAGTTTCAAAATGATTTCTCGACCACAGTCAGCACAAACTGTTATCAGGTTAAAGTCAGTTAAATGTTGGTTTACTCTTATTTATTTTGACCCAAATGAAAAGTGCTTAATTTAAATATTATTATATGGATCCATTTTTTAAATATTATTGTATAAACGTGAATGTTTGTGTCAAATATTTAATCAAAGTTTTTTAAAAGTCAAATGTTAAAACCTAATATTAAATTAAATGTAAGTTTTAAATTATTTATATTTGATCTATTATAGAAACTTTGAAATCTCAATATTCATTTTTAATATATTAAATGATTTTTCTTAATTTTATTAATTAGACACTGAATGTGTCTAATATTTCATCTTTGTGTTAAATTCTGACTGTGACTCTTAAATTTTAAACATTTTTAGTCCCAAGATGAAAATTTTTTTGTTTGTTTTTTAATGAAGTGTTTTTTTTTCTTTACCCTGTAGATTCCTCCTCTGACCAAACTACATGTCTTAATAATCCTACAAATTCCCACAATCCTTTGAGTTCCTCCCGATCATCCTGGTGTCTTTGTCTCTGTGTGATTATTAATAACTTGATTTTCTCTCTCATGTTATCAAAGACTGTCTCTGTCACATGTCTGACCACCTGGAGCGTGGTTACGTAAAGCAGAGGGACAACGTGGCTTCCAGGTGTGCGTCATATAGCAGCCGGTAAACAAACCCGTGTCGTCATCAGCGTCCAGCAGACGTCACACGCTCTAAGGGGGCTCACCTGAAATAAACAAGGAGGAGGTTAACTGTTTGAGTGCTGGTCTGAGGGGGAGTGTCAGTTATGGGCTCTATGATCCAATTCTTCCTGAATTTAAGGCAACACCTGTATTTCCTGTCTTACATGATTGGACAAACTGATTGATCCAGGTGTGTCTGATTAGTCACAATAATAAGACACACCTGGATTAATCAGGAAATAATAGTAATAATAATTTTATTTGTAAAACACTTTTAAAAACAGAAGTTTACAAAGTGCTTTGACATGTAGTCATAAAATGGAAAAAGGCAGATAAAAACACAAAGCTCAGTTAAAACAGAATTAAAGGTCATTTTCATTTGTCATAATGAACCCAGACAATACAGGAACCATGTCATATAAACTGAGACCATGAGGACCAAAATACAAACTGAAAATAGTGAAGAAAAAAGAAAATGTCATTAAAAGGGGGGTAGAAAGCAGGAAATAGATGGTAAATATAAAAGACAAAATCAACAAAGATAATAAAATGATAAAAGGTAATACTGATAATAATAGTAATGATAAAATAGAGAAACAGAAATGAGCGAGAGATTAAACAATAACAGGCCAAAAAGATTAATTAAGAAAAGAGTTCAAATGTAACAGAAGATAAAAGGCAGAAAAGCTGAAATAAGATAAAAGAGGTAAAAGAGAGAAGAGATGACAGGTAAGAGATAAAAGACATCATCACGTAAAATCAAGTCTGTAAAAGTGGGTTTTTAACTTTGACTTAAAGAAGCGTCTGTCTCTGCTGTTCTCCTTCTCTCCTCTGAAGGTCGTTCCAAAGTCGAGGAGCTCTGATGGACAAAGATCGATCAGCTTTAGTTTAGAGACTTTGGAACGACCAGGAGGACTTCACCAGAGGATCTGAGGCTGAGAGTTTTACTCAGAAGGGAGTAAAAACTCTAAAATGTAGTTCGGAGAGAGCTGAGTTAGGAGCTTTAAAAGTAATCAATAAAATCTCAAAATCAATTCTTAAACTGACAGGAAGTCAGTGAAGGGAGGATAAAACTGGAGTGATGTGACGCCGTCGACTAAAACCAGTTGAAAATAAAGGAGCTGCCTTAAGTTCAAGAAGTCGTGGATCAGTGTTCAGAGCCCATAAACTGAAGCCACAGTCAGCTGACAGGATATGATCTTATCTCATATCAAAAATAGGAAAGGGTTAATTTATGATGAAAAAAAATCTTTCAGTCCAACAAGAAAAAAATCTTTTTCCAGATATTTTTAAAAAATAATATAAAATCTTACTAATTTTTTTGTGGCTCTTTAAGTCAGACCCTTTCTGTTTTTCCTCAGGTGACTGAAGTCCAAACTTTGAGCTTTTATTTGATATTTTTGATGCATACTTCTCACCACTAGATGGCAGCATTTTTTGTTATTTCTGACCTCCAGCAGCGTCCTCCTCCTTTTCATTAGCTTCAGTGTTAAAAACAAAAATGTGTTTAAAAAACTGAAATACTAAAACTTAGATGTCATTAAAACTCATGACTGGCTGATATTGACAGAAACAGAGAGGATCTGTTCACTTTAGATTTATTTAGTCAGTTTATTGAACCTTGTTTGAGTTTATTCATAATAACTATGTTAGTTTGATTGATTATTAGGAGTAGTTATGATGGGTATCCACAGGGTGGCGCTGCAGGTTTACTCTGTCTCTGCTGAGGTTCATGAAGAGCAGTTTAATCAGACAGACCTGTAACACACACTCCTCCAGCTGTGAAAAGACTAAACCCAGGTCAGTCAAACACTGATGTGAGTTTAATGAACAGACCAAGAGAGGAGAGGGCTGTTACTGCAGAGTCCCACTCAGGTGATTCACAATATCACTTTAAAACTGTTTCAACCATCCACGCTCTGAGGAGAGACCTGGACTCATCAGTCTGAGAGGCCGGGTCACCGTGTCTCAGCTCAGAGACTTAGAGCTGAGCTCCAGGATTCTGGAGCGTCTGTTAAAACGAGCTCAAACGTTACGACAGTTCATCAGGACTCATTACATTTCAACTCTCTTAATGACTTTCAGACGTCTCTGTGGAGGCAGGGATGTGTTGTCTCACTCGTCACTAAGTGTGAGTCACCTGTGCCTGCCGGTGAACTGTTTTCTTGGTTCAGAGAGTGAGGAGGCAGAGGCTGATATTTCTGTTGACCTCTACAGCTTTTCTCCTTCAGAAAGTCAAAATCAAATTCATGTTTCAAAGTTTGATTTATTGAAAAGGAAAATAAATCTCTTTGAGCTGAATAAAAACTTCCTCCTTCCTTCTTGGATTCAGCGGATCAGACAGACCCCTCTATTCCTAATGTAGTTTGGATCGCCTCTGTACGGTCTCCGCAGCTCTCTATCAGATGATGTTAATTTAGACGTATGCTGATATAATAATTATAGAGATTGATTATCAGCCTGGTGTGAACGGGACAGCTTTTGAACAAACTTCAACCAAACAGCTAAGCACCAGAGGTCACATGCCTCCTCCTACAAAAGGTCAAAGGTCAAAAAAGTTGGGGTTTGACTTCAATGACTTGAATTGTTTTCACTTTTTTTGTCTGAGACTGTTTCATTGTTTCTCATCAGTATGAAAAGAAGGAGGAGCAGACAGTCAAACGTCCATCACAGAGAAAATGAACTTCCTGTTCCTCTGACAGAGAAAATAAAACACAGAGTCTGAAGAAATCAAAGCTTTTTTAAACCAAAGCAGTCATCTCCAAATCAAACATCAGAACTGGAAGAACTGAAATTTACAAAAGCACCTTTAGCGTCAGAGCAGGACATTCAGACTTCATACGTCAACTTCAGGACAGAATCAGGGTTACGGTCACATGACACTGCTGCTCCAATAGCTGCTGATTGCATATTAACACATTTACATTCAGACACACAGATATAAAAAGAATTATGAAACATCCTCTGCATATCTACAAGATTATCATCACTCCGATTTTACAAAACATCTCAACATGTCGCCGTTTGACTTCATTGTTATATCGCCATGTGATTGGTTGGTTCAACTGCATGAAATGAATCTTGGGTAATGTAGTGCGATGGCAGCAGAGCGGCAGTGTAGAGTTGTTGTTGTTTTAATCCTCTGCTGCAGTCAGTCCTCTCTGCCACTCCCACTCTGCTCTGCCATTGGTTGGTACAGCTGTCCATCAAACCCCGGGCTGTTTGACTGGAACACCTGTTGATGACATCACACCTGCTGCTCTGATGTCACTCGCTCTCTTGGGTGTAGATGCGATAAAGCAGCGTGACGATGGCGGCTGTCAGAGCGGGAATCACCCAATTAGACCACCAGCTGCAAGAGAGAGAAAATGGTTAGTTAGATAACTAACTAACTAACTAACTAACTAACTAAACTGACTCACCAACTAACTAACTAACTAACTAACTAACTAACTAACTAACTAACTAACTAACTAACTAACTAACTAACTAACTAAAAAACTAACTAACTAACTAACTAACTAACTAAAAAACTAACTAACTAACTAACTAACTAACTAAAAAACTAACTAACTAACTAAAAAACTAACTAACTAACTAACTAACTAACTAACTAACTAACTAACTAACTAACTAACTAACTGACTAACTAACTAACAAACTAACTAAAAAACTAACTAACTAACTAACTAACTAACTAACTAACTAACTAACTAACTAACAACTAACTAAATAACTAACAAACTAACTAAAAAACTAACTAACTAACTAACTAACTAACTAACTAACTAAAAAACTAACTAACTAATTAACAAACTAACTAACTAACTAAAAAACTAACTAACTAACTAACTAACTAAACTGACTCACCAACTAACTAACTAACTAACTAACTAACTAACTAACTAAAAAACTAACTAACTAACTAACTAACTGACTGACTAACTAACTAACTAACTAACTAACTAAAAAACTAACTAACTAACTAAAAAACTAACTAACTAACTGACTGACTGACTGACTGACTAATAACCTAAACTGACCGACAGAGATCCTCTGATGAGACTGCAGGGAGGACTGTCAGGGTCACTAAAGGTCAACTGACTGTCTGCTGACTTAGCAAACACTCTACGTCTTTAAGTTAGTCTCAGTTCCTCTGTGTGTGAGTGCGTGTGTGTGTGCATGTGTGTGTGTGTATGTGTGTGTGTGTGTGTGTGTGTGTGTGTGTGTGTGTGTGTGTGTGTGTGTGTGTGTGTGTACCTGGGCTCATCATTCAGAGTGGTCACTGGAGTTTCCTGTGAACACAAATCAAAAACATCATCAGACTCTTTGTGGTTCAACAGGAAAAATCCATCAATCATACCCATCAGACATTATGGGAAATGTGAACTACATTTCCCATAATGCCCCTGGTTCTATGTCTTGAAGTTGTCATTAATTCTACAGTTGTTTTCACTCACCACAGGTTTGGCGATCTTCTCCCTGTCGTCCTGCAGACCAACAAACACACAAACAATCAGTCTTTTCAACATGAACACACACACACACACACACACACACACACACACACACACACACACACACACACACACACAGTAACACACTGACCGGGTGCAGCTCTCCGATGATCATGTCCTGAGCCATCTCTCTGGCGTCGGTGGAGTGTCCGACGTCCTCGAAGCTCTCTGTGGCGTCTCCTCCCCCCTGCTCCCTCAGCACCTCCTCTCCTCCGGGATGCTGGGATAGAGAAAACAAACGCACACTTCATGATTTCTGAGGGTTTGACACCGGCTCAGGTCCAGCACAGGTCATGGTTCTGGACTTTATGGAGAATCCTACATAATAAGTTCTGACTGTGAATCAGTAAGGTCTGATGGAGTTGAGGATTATTGAGGTTTAAAAGATCCTCGTCTTCTTTGACCTACAGCTCCAGATCTGCAGGGATCCTCGAAAACCGTCAGACTGTGAGAGTCCAAACCAGAGCCGGTTTACCAGAACCAGAACCAGCCTTTACCAGAACCAGAACCAGCCTTTACCAGACCTTTATTCAACAACCATCAACACTGAGAGGTCAACAAACAGCAGCCCTGTTGTAGGGACTATTTTCAGCGGTGGATGAATCGTCATTTGGTGCTCTGGTGAGTATGTGGGGCAGCAGGACTCAGTGTGTGTGTGTGTGTGTGTGTGTTAATGACGGAGGATGTGGGCCGGTCCAGCACTGAGGCTCTCTGATGTTCTTCAATCATCTGGACAACAATGAGGCTCTGTGAAACGCTCTGTGAGCAGAGGAATCTGAGGCTCACCCTGTTATTGTCTGTGTGTGACGGGTCTGACCCCCCCCCTGACTCTGCATGGTCCGGGTCCGACCCCCCCCCCCCGACTCTGCATGGTCCGGGTCCTCATTAATGCACACTCAACGGCACATGTGTCTCAGCTGACTGACGTTTTTCAGAAACAGCCTTTAGACTTTTTCAGCTTTGACTCATGCCGCCATATTTGACACGTTTCTGTCTAAAGAGGACTCTGGACTACGGCCCGACCAATTTATCAGCGAGCCAATTAGATCGGCCAATTTTAGCCCGTTTGAGACTAATCGGTAATCAGCCATAACTTGACGATTTTCACCGATATTTTCAGAAATAAAATGCGGAGAATAAGATTCGGTTTCACTTCGAAAATGTTCCTTCATTTGAAAAGTTCCCTGACTTCTCCTGTAGATGGCGCTACAGCGACCTCATGCCGATCTTCATCCACTAACTCCCTCACAGCTCAGCAGAGTGACGGATCTGAAGCAGCAGCTCAGGGACACGGAGGAGAGTGGTCCGCCTCAACGGGAAATAAACCAGTTTGTGAAAAACACAATAAGTCAACAAGTTTCAGTTCAACCCACTTCACCATGTTCCCCGCTGAGGTTGGTCTCTCTCTGTTGTGATGGTGGGGGGGTGATACCTGCTCAGTCTCAGTCTCAGTCTCCTTCTTCTTACCGTCATCACTCTCTGGGTCTGAACACAGGTCAAACGGACCTTCAGGTGGATTATGGAGTCATAAACTGTATATAAAGTTCTACCCCCTGAAACACTCAGCCCTCCCTGACTCGGTGTCAGAGTGCACTGCCAATGATTTACCTTGACCCACAGCTTAAGTCTGGGCCTGCAGCATGTCCCTGATTGAACCGTGAACCTTTCCTCTGTCGAGCTATAAAACTACAAGAACCACGGCCTTCAAATATCTAACAGCTGGAGGAAATGCTCTAAAATCAACAGAGGAGTATTTTCAGTCCCTGGACCAGCTCAGTGCTGATGATCTTTACTAACACTATCAGACCGCTGCGGTAAACGGCGTCATAAAAACTGTCCACACCTTGAACCGTGTACAGCGTAACCCTGGAAGAAAACTAATGAGTCACTGTGAAGGTCTGCAGCCTCACAGAGGAGACGGTTCAAACGGTCGGAGCTTTATCATCACTTAGTAATATCAGCGTTATTAATAAACAAGGATCTGTCTGCAAAGAGAAAAACAATCACAAGAACCTGAAGATTTAAGATTTACAGGTGAATCAGATCAGAACTTTCAATTATTCAGAAAATATTCCAGATTTTTTAAATGTTGACTCTGGTCTTTAGACAAACCAGCAGAAACTCAAAATCTTTAAAAGCTCCAGTAAAGGACTTTGCTTTGAGCTGATTTTAGCGCCCCCTGTGGACTAACTCTTTGTGCTAATTTTGTCCTGTATCTGTATGATTTGGGTTTTCTTTAAAAAATGGTTATCGTGTATTTAATCCTCCTATCTGTTGTCTCCCCAGTGTTATCACTTTCTACCATTATAATCAAAACAAATATTATATTTCCTGTGGATTTAGTCATGTGATTTCACCCTTCATGAAGAGGTAACAGTGTTAGCTTCACTTAAAAACATCTTACAGGAGTTTTAGGTTTGATTAAAGCTCCTGTCAGAAACTACTCGGGTCTCAGTGGCGCCCCCTGTGGATGAAGCAGTCTTTGCTTATCTTGTCCTACATACTTATATTCTGTTATTTATTTTCTAAAAGTCCCATTCTGCAGAAACGTAGCCTATCACCAATCCTAAATGACATATATGAAACTTAAAGGGAGATGTTTGGGCGCTCCGTGGACAGCCGTCCCCTTGCACCAGTTTCAAACATTAAATATTAAAAGACATAAAACACTTATCTTAATGCTGATGGTCTTGTCTGCTATTGTTCATCATAAAAAGGCGTCAATGTGAATTTCAGTCAATTCCATTCATGTAATAAAATGAAAAAAAGTCCTTAGTGGAACTTTAACTTTTAGAGGTCCCCCTGGAGCCTGTCTGGGGCCACAGCAGCTACAAGTGTTTATGCTTTTTTGACTAATTTTAATTCTTTTATTTTTACACATAAGTCCAACCAAAAAGGTCAGATTTCTCTCTTTAAACCCACTTGTATTATTTTAAAGTCTCTGTCTGCTCTGAAGGAAATCTGTTTGTTGACATATTTCTGAGCCTGAGGTCTGAAACCTGCTCTGGTTTGTTTCCTGGAAAAAGAAAAAAGGATTTCCACTCGCGTGTTTCCTGAAGTTTCCGTGGACATGAACTGAACTCCTCACCTCCTCCAGAAACTTGGTCACATCGTAGACTTTGTTGTTGATGATAATCCACGTTGATCTGAACGAGTTCTGCTCCTCGATCTCTGACAGTGTGTAATATTTGACTCCATCGGGGCTCTTTTCCTCCTTTTCACCCATTTTACGTCCCTGAAAACGGCGACAGTTTGACAGCGAAGAGCCGCTGGAAGTCGACAGAAGCAGCTAAACGAGTCGAGTGTGGTTATATAATCCAGCCGAGCCTGTCAGGACCGTGACTCCGCAAAACACACCGACATTTAACCCACTTTCTATCAACAGGAGAGTCCTGACTATCGGCCGTGCATCGATCCGTCAAACTAACACGTGGACGATACAACATTCCCGGCGTTATCTTACAAAATAAAAGTACTAACAAGTTTGGGGTTTGGAAAATATCCAGTTTGACAAACCGTAATAATACAGAGGTATGTAGCGTTTCAGTGGTATAAGTGTACGGTGGCCAAGAACCGCCACTGCAGCAAATAAAAATAGAATGCAAAAAAAAGAGAGACGTGACAACAGAAGTTACTGATGCAAAGAAAAAAAAAATGAAAAGAAAAAAATGAAAAGAAAAAAAAAATAACCAAGAAAGCGAAGCCTGCTGTCAACAAAAACAGGGGCGGTGCAGAAAAAAAAAAAAAACACAACAGAAGTTAGTGATGGAAAAAAAGGTTACTTACAGTGAAAATAAAAGGATGCACATAAAAAAAGAATGTAAAAAAGAAGTCTCAACAGAAGTTACTGATGCAAAAAAAAGAAACAAAACAAAAGAAACCGAAGCCTACTGCAAATAAAAAGAAACGGTGCATAAAAAAAAAAAAATTAAATAAACACAAATGAAGTTAATGATGTAAAAAAGTGGCAATGGGAAAAAAGTTACTGCTTTTTTTTCTTTTTAAATCTGCCCAGTTTCTTTTCTTTTTCTTTTTTTATTTGCAGCAGGCTTCATTTTTTTAATTTTTGTTTGTTTGTTTGTTTTTTGCATCAGTAACTTCTGTTGTGACTCTTTTTTTTTTGCACACTTTTTTTTATTTGGAGCAGTGGAGGTCTTTAGCCACCGTACAAGTGAAATTACGGATTTAGTCTTTGAGAAGCCACTGAAATAAATAAATGAACAAATTCAAGATGAAGAACATTAAATAAACAAGTTTAATTATTTAGATTTTTTTCGATTTTTCACAGATGGTCCCTTTTTCGCACGAAATATGCATATTTTTTTCTTTCCAGATGCTGTTTTTGTCGCATACGATCCATCGTGCTTTTATTTTGAAAGAATGACTTCCTGCTATCGCGCCTCTGTTACTGTTAATATACAAAGCCTTTAAATATTTACTGAAACAACGGAGACGGCCCCCCATCTTACTACTCACCTTTCTATTGGTTGTTCTCGTCCTTAGGTATGATCAGAGCCCTCTGATTGGCCCCCACCCTGTCAATCGGCAGAAATTAATGGGCGAGGACGGGGCTAAAGTTCATCTCAGTCCAACGTCTTCCAAGAAAACTTCTCACGCAACGACGCCCTTTGCGTGTCACATAGTTCACGCGATAAGGATTTATTACCTCCTCATGCGTGTTTCAGTGGCAGCTCGTGGTTTTTTTGTGGTGCCTATCCCAGAGTTGACATGTAAAGTTATAAAACAGTGGCAGAAATGGCCCGTTGTTTAAACCAGAGTTAGGTTTCCTCACACTGCTCAGTGGCGGGAGAATCCACCGTCTCCGGATCAAAGATTGTCTATTAAGAAGAGTAACTCCAGCAGTACCTGCCAAGCAGAGCTAAATAAAAAAGGGATGACCGCTTGCATGTGAGTTTTGTGTGAATTGCGGCTTCTGGCCAGAAGTCAACAACAATTAAACACAGAAATAAGTGAATGAAATAGTGGTCACTGATATTAACTAGGCTAAACTTAATTTTCTTCATAAATTGGCTCAATTTTGATCAAAAACAAGGCCCTATTAAAATCTGTTGATTTTATTTGATCTATTTATCTATCATAGCTATCAATAGGATTAACAGTTCCATGTTGATGTGATAATTGAATGCAGAAAATACAAGTTTAGCTTTTGTTTTATTTCGGATAAAGTGAGCCGATATCGCAGCAGTGACAGAGTCACAGAGTGAGAGCTCTTCTTTTTCCTGAAAATCTTTGACTGTTTCTTTGTTCGTATTTTCTTTTAATAAACTTACGGAGTAACACTCAAGACACGACGTTTTCGTTTCGGGAATAAGATTTATTACAAGTTACTCTACATACAGACACAAGGTTGGTGACAATAGATATCTGCTAAGTTAATAAAATGTTCGGTTTTGCTGTGCTAATTAGCGAGCTATGCTAGCTACAACTAGCTCCTAGCTTATTTTTTAAAGCTAGGTTAGAGTCCGGTTGAGGCCAGCTAGGAATTAAATGATATTTGAGAAATATCTTAGAGTTTCATTGAAGATTATGGTGGATTTTATTTTCCTTTACTCTTGGTGGATGATTTCTATTATGATGACAGAGTTAATTCGACCTCGTAAATGTCATTAATAATGTATTTAAATACACTGAAGACTGCAGTGACAAAAGCATAATGTTTTACTGTCTTTATAACACCACAAGTGCCCAGAGCATTTAGGTGATATGACACAGTAGGAGCCTGTTGGCATTAAAGATAGCGCCAAAATCACAGATAATTATGTTTATTATTCATTATATGTCTGACTCGAGGCTCAATTCAGAAGTTTGATATGTATGAGAATATTTAACCAAAAGGAGCTAACTTGAAAGTGTGTGTGTGTGTGTGTGTAGGATGAGTGCAGGAGCCCATCAGTCCATGTTCTTCCTCGGCCTCCCGGACCTGCAGAAGCTCTGCTGCATCACTCTGACTCTGCAGGGGGAGGAAGAGGAGCCGAGGAGCAAACAGATGAAGACCTGCAGGTGATGACTAGAGCAGGAAACTACCACAGAGCTGACAAACGTCACATATTTTGACCCATTCTCACACCATACTTGACATTTCTCACGCTTATATTTCTCCGTTCAATTCTCTCTATTTAATTCTTTCATGATAATAAACTTCTTGGCTCGCCGTAGTTTGAGTAACTCTGATTGACTGACTGAGATAACCAATCCCAGACCAATCCATCAGTCCTTTGTTCAGAATGTTGTGTTTAAGTTACCTCGGAGGTCAGATGTGCGAGCTGAAAATGACGTCACACCTGAGTTAACTAGCATTTCAGCTACCAAGTCGGAAAAAAGGAGGCCTGAAACAAGATGGCTACATCTATGAAAGTTATTTCATAGTTATTAAAGCTTGCCTTGTCTCAATATAATGCAAGTGCTAAATTAACTTTCGTAGATGTAGCCATCTTGTTTTAGGCCTCCGATTTGACTTTTTTTCTGACTTGACAACTGAAACGCTCGTAACTCGGGTGTGACGCCATTTTCAGCTTCGATGTCTGACTTCTGGGGTAGCTTGACTGCTAACCAACCATGGAAGGCACCACGCGATATAAACCAATCAGAAGCAACATAAGGCGGGTCTTGGCGTCTCTAAATGTCTTTCACACACACAACAGCACCGACATTTAAAACCCATTCAAAGTAATACAATATTGACAAATTAATGTCTTTTGTCAAAATTCTTGCTACAATTTTTATTTCTAATTTCTGGTTCATTAAGACGAGCATCAGGGAGAGCAGCTGAAGGTATTTTATGCCGAACACATCGTAACGCTAAAGTCTCACTCTCGTCATTTTCTGAAACTTGGCAGCCCTGCTATCACCTGTTACATAACACCGGACTCGGGATGAGGACAGCTGTGAGAAAATGTGTCTCTGTCAAGATTAAAATTGTAGTAAAATCACAGTAGTAGTGATTACTGGCATGATGCTGTTTTGAGGGGGAATACTTCACAGTGGAGGGGCTGAAAATGTGAGTCCAGCATTTCATCAGGGCTGTGGAGGCCATGGTCAGAGCAGAGGCAGGACCTGGGAACCTTGCAACTTTTAAAATAGAGCCAGTTGTGATTGTGAGAATGATGCATGTGAAGAGTGAAACCAGTGCAGCTGGAGTGGACCGGCTGGACCGGCTCTAAGTCTCTGCTCCATAAAACTAGAAATAAAATGTCCTGAAAAACAGTTTCTGAAATCACGAAAAGAGAGTGACGTTTTCTTCTCTGAGTTAAAGTTTCCTTTAATGACAAAAGCCAAAGTTGTTGTGTCCAAAGTTTTCATATATTTCAGGTGTGAGAGCTGCCGACAGGTTCGACCAGATCTGGTGTAATCCCCTCTGAACATGATCAGTCTTTGTTTGTCCCTGCTCTGTGTGAAGGACAGAGTAACAGGATCTTGAACGCAGCATTCCTGTGTTTGTGTCCTTCAGTAAACCCTGTTCATGTGTGTTTGTTCACAGAGAGCTGGTCCTGCTGTACTCCGATGTGTTGGCCTCCCCGGCTCTGGACTCCTTCACTGAGATAACAGCAGTCATGGCTGTGAGACACACACACACACACACACACACACACATACCTTGGCTACAGGGTCGCTGTGGTACAGAGCAGCTCCGTGTGTTTGGAGTGATTGGGGTGAGAATTCGCACCTCTAAATGATCTCTGTCGGGAAATGGTGGGTTGTTCCCTCTGGTTTGGGAGTGAGTCTTAAACTGACGTTCCAACCCTCACCTGTGGTCATGAGCTGCGGTGTGTTAGGAAAGAGTCAGATCCGGGGTCGTGCTCAGCTGTAGAGGTAAGGTCAGGAGCTCAGAGGAGAGCCGTCATCCTTCACATCAGAAAGTTTCAGCTGATGTGGTTCAAGTATTTGATAAGGATCCTCCTAAATGTCCCCCCACTGGAGGTCTTACAGGAGGCCCTAGGGTAGACTCAGAGTTCATCCCATCAGGCTGAGAAATGCCCCGAGACCCCCCAGGAGGAGCTGGAAAGTGTTGCTGCTGAGAGGGAGGTCTCGACTGCTCCTCCTGCTACGAGATGAGAAAATTAGAGGGGTGGACTGTGACCTCTGTCTGTCGGCTGAAGACCCCAGTATCTTCTGCTCCACTAGCCTTTTTTGAAGGCTAGTGTTCCTGATGCATGAGTCCTGTGGAGTAAATGTCTGTATTTCTAACATCCATGAATCAGCTCCCTCTCTTCTGCAGAAATAGATCGAACCCCAGGAGTCCCATTAGCTGAATTTGTCATTTATCAGAGAAACTTGTACATTTTCCTCGAGGTTTATGCTTGTAGTTATACTCTCTGTTGTTTCAGCATGATGCTCACACACACACTGAACACACACACTGAACACACACTGGCTGCATTAATGACTCTGTCTCTGTAGATGAAGATCGGACAACTTCCTCTGCCGCAGGGCTCAGAGACGTGTTTGCGTGCCGACACTTCCCAAGCAGAGACACGCTGCCAAAACATAGCTGCTCTAGATTCCAAACATTCCCCGTGTGTCTGCGCGCACACACACACATACACACACACACACACGCAGAGGAGGTCCCACTGACAGCTCCATGACATAAAAATGCCTCCTTCTCACGCTGCTCTCATTAACTGGATGAAATCATGTGATTTATGTCATTTCACTTCATCCTGTCAGACCTGAGCGTTAACGTCCCTCAGCAGGTTAAATAGAGATATCTCTAAAGTTATTTTATAAACTTATTTTAAACTAGTTTTATGTTTTCTTGATTTTTAATGAATTTACAGGAAAAAACACATTTGTTATAATTTTACAATTCACACACACCTATTTTCAGTCGTTAATGTGAGTGAAACGCTCGAACTGTGGAGCTCTGTCTAAGGTGGACACTCAGAGCGTCTCTCAGAACAAAAGACTGAAGAGGTTCAGGACTCTGTGAGAGACTGCGTGAGCGAAGAGTTCAACAGTTTCAGGATAAAGTTCCTGAGTGGATTTCATCGTCTACAGAACATCAGATCATTCAAGGAGGATCTGGAGAAATCTCTGTTCTAAAGGGGGACAAGGACCAGAACCAGGACTGGATGGTCCTGATCTTCAGGGCATTAAAAACAGACAGGACTCTGGAGTGGAAATCACTGCATGGACTCAGAATCACTTCAGAAACCATCGACTGTGAACTCAGTTCATCACTGCAGCTACTAATGAGGTTCAAACTGGACCATGAAGAACCAGGATCCAGACATGGTGTCAGAGTGGAGACTGTCCTCAAGTTTATCTTTGAAGCTGCTGTCTGAGGAGGAGCGGATCCACACAGGAGAACAAAATCCAGAATCCCTGATGGTCTGGAGATGGAGGTTCTGGAGGAGAGGGACCGTCCAGGTTCTTATAGAGACAGCCTGAGTTCTCTTGAGTTCACCACAGTTTATGAAGTTCTGACATGTGAGGTCTTTCAGATAATATCCTCCTTTTATATTCGTTTTCATGTTTTTGTCTTTCTTTCTTCTGTAGATCTCGTTTTTCCAAAAAGGTTTCCTGCAGATGTTTGGAAGGAGATGCTGGCTGCAGGTGAGAGAAGATGGTGAACGCTCAGAGTTTTTGCCTCTTTCTTAATAAACTTTATCACAGGTTTTCAGATATGTCAGTCGTCTTTCAGCTGATGAGTGTGTGTGTGTGTGTGTGTGTGTGTGTGTGTGTGTGTGTGTGTGTGTGTGTGTGTGTGTGTGTGTAGGTGAGCCCTCCTCAGTGTGTGTTTCCAGGGACCCTCCAGGCCTGTCTGTCCTTCTCTCTGGTCACCAGACTGACTCCCAGCTTGAATAAAGCCGGACTCTTCCTCATCTCTGGTACGTCTGTGTGCTCTTTTAGTCTATAGGAGGAGGATGATGCTCACGGAGTGTTCAAGGTTGGCTCAGTAAAGAAACGGTTTGAAAACAATAAAGAAAATGTTCTCAGTAATGCTGCTAAAGATTTATATAATAATCTTTGATAAGGGCTCATTAAATGTTGAATTTGAACCCGTCTTTAAAGGTTCATTTGGTCCGACTGTGAATGAAGCTCAACGTTTATTTTAACTCCTCGACTTTTCCTCTTTTTCACTCTGACATACAGTGTTTCCACGAGAAACTTCCTGCAGCTTTCCTCCACAGGTTTCAAACCGTGTCGGGTCAAAAACAAAAACACACTCTGGTCTGATGACAGGAAACGTTCAACTCCAGATTCACGTATTTTACCCTCAGACCAAATTTAGACAAAGAAACCTGCAGCTTCGAAGCTCTGAGACTCTGTGATCATCGTCCACTGTTGGTCGATTATTAACAGACGGTCAGAGTGTGTGTCTGTGTCTGTGTGTGTGTGGTTAGTGGGGGTTAAAAAGTGTCAGCTTAGTGTTGCAACACTATCAAACCTTTACCTTGGACCCAGTCAGGCATAAAATAAACATGTGTGTTTGTGTGTGTACGTGTGTACGTGTGTGTTTGTGTTTGTGTGTGTGTGTGTGTGTGTGTGTGTTTGTGTGTGGTAAGTGCTGCACCAAATCTAAACGAACATGAGTGTCTAAACTAAAGAAATAAAATTAATAATGTGAAAAAAGTGTTGTCTTATTCTGTCTTTATTATTATTATTATTATTTTTATTATTATTATTGTTATAATTAGAATAATAATAATTATATTTATTATTATTATTATTATTATTATTATTAGTAGTAGTATTTTTATTGTGACGTGTGCCGCCGACCTCGACCTCTCGGTCAGGTCCCCCTTGTAAAAGAGATCTGGATTTCAGTGGGAGTAAATATGAGGCAGCAGGTCCCTCTCAGCTGTGTTGTGTGTTCTTTGTGTTAATTTGTTCTTCTGTCACATTAAATCACTCATTAAACTTTTGAAGGTGTTTTTGTGACTTTAATGGTCAAAATGTGAGGATATTTGTTTGCCCCACAGGTAAAGACTTCCTGACCGAGGGAGGACGGCTCGACGCTGTCAGTAAGTTTATCTGCTCCTCTGCTTATCTTCAACGTTTTATCGCTCCACTTTGAACCAGATCACAGGTTAATATCAGAGGATCTGATGGTGTGAAAGGTGGAGAGGATTTTATTATTAAACAGGATGTGGCACAACGGTGAAAGCTGCCAAAGCATTTGAATAAATGTATTATTTAGTTGTGTGAATTCATTCAGGTGTTTTTATTGTGCATTACAGAGAACTGTGAAAAAAACCTTTGACATCATGTGGTTTCATTTTAAATGTTTTTTTTTACCTGTTTTTATTTATTTACTCTTGATGTTTTTTTTTACTTCTGCAGTGTTTGTTCTTTAATTTGACTGTGCAGCTCTTTGGTAAACTTGAATGTTTTTTTAAAACATACTGTATAAATGAAGCGGATTGGATCGGTTCAAACTTTTAATCGAACAGAAGGAGGTTTGCAAAACTGCATCAAGAAGCTTCAAAAACACACCAGAGATAATCTGAAACTCAAACTGATGAATAACATGCACAAAAACCCACCGGTGTCCGCTAACGTGTGTTTTTGTTGTTTTTGTGTGTCAGGAATGGAGCTGAGCACCACTGAGGGACAGCTGTGCATCAGCGTCGAGGCGAACACAGTCAGACTTCCTCTGACCACCGTGAGCGACCTCAAACCGTTTATTTAACCTCCACATGAACGTGTCGATCTGCGTCTCTGAATTTGTGTTGAGCTGCAGAGAATAGAAGTAAAGCTAACAGAGCGGGTGTGAACAGAGAGCCGCAGACATTTTCTGTAAGGGTTTGACCTCTGAGTCGTCTCATGACTGTGTAAGAAGTAACACCCCAGCGCTCTGTCGGTGTAAACACAGATAAACTAAGAGTTTAAGGCAGACTGGAGCAGAGACAGGATCAGCTGATCTTTAGATGTCCCAGACTAAAGAGAAAAACCAGTGTAACGAGGAAATATTAATTTAAATATGGATAAATATTCATTTCTTTAGCATTTCTGCTGTTCTGAGTCTAGACTAAAATCACTTCACTCCCACTGTGAACATGACCAAAGATTCAATCAGACTCCAGAGTTTGTTTGTTTTACCTCTCTGACTTCCTGTCAGTCAAACCCTCGCTCGTTAGAGGGTCTGAATTCAATCAGCAGTAAATCAGGATTTAACGAGTGAACTCTCATCAGGGGTTGGTCTTTTGCAGCTGGAGGACTTCGACCTCTCCCCGTTAGTGCTGAGGAGGTTCTGCTGTGATCCTGACGCCGTCCTCGACCCCTCCTCTACGGGAGGAGCCATCTGGTGTCACGTCCTGCCCAGGTATGACAGCACCACCTGCTGGACACTAACAACAGAAAGATGAGAGAGCAAGTTCAGATCAGATCTGTGCACACGAATGTTCTCCTGTCTTCACTTCACCGCCCCGCCTACATTAAAGATGAAATCCGTCCTCGTGTCCTTCCTCTCACCGACTCCATCCTTCTGCCACATTAGACTCAAACCTCACGCTCTTCTCTGGATATCTGACATTTCTGATCAAATATTGAAGCAGCGCGTGGAGAGCGAGGAGAATTTCAAACACCTAAACCTCGGTCTGTGTTTCTGTCTCTCTTCTGCTCGGCCTCTGAGCTGAACAAACTGACGAGAACCTCCTCTAACAGTTCTCCTAAATAAACATCTCAGCTGTTTCAGACACTCAGGGGTTAAAAAAGGGGACAGGAGAGTTTTTATGAATCTTTAGTTCAGAGGAATGAGAGGCTGCTGTTGTACTGAGTATGAGCAGCAGGGGGAGCTGCAGCTCTCTGTAAACACGCCTGATTCAGCTGTGTGTGTGTGTGTCTGTGTGTGTGTGTGTGTTTAGCATGAAGAAAGGTCAGATCATCACTATCAGTCGCCAGCTGCCAAAAGACGGACCATTCAGGACCTACAGAGACCTGCAGAACCACTGGAATCACCTGGTACACACACGCACACACACACACACACACACACACACACACACACACACACACACACACACACTCTGGGTCTCTGGGTCTCTGAGTGTTACCTGACTGCACCAGGTGAGCTGTTTGTTGAGGAGGATGCAGTAACTCTAAGACGGTGCAGAGTGACATCAGCTGACTTTAAAAACGGCGAGATAAGAAGGTTCATGTTTAAGATGGTGGATTTAATAAAAGCAGAACCAGAGCGACTCTCTCTGTTGATTACAGTGATGTGTTATACATGAAGGACACAGGCTGGATCATGGGAATCACGGCGCTCTGAGGTTTATTACAAACTGTGGAGCTCGAACTCATCATTGTGTCCTAGACAGTAAAATGGTCATCTTTACATTATTAGTACGTGTTGATTTATACGGCTGTTCTTCAGATGACTCCATTATTTATCATCTCTTTTAATCTTGAATAATAGGACCTACAGTCTCCGGACTTTTATCATTTTTCTGTTCCTGAGCTCAGAACAAAAATGAGGAAGAAAGTTTTTAGATTTTCTGCTCCAAGTAAAAATCAGACCTGAAACTCCAAAGTCTCTCTGAATGTTTTCAAACCCGTGATCAAACCCTTTACATCCAGGCTGCAGGAGTGAAAATGTTTGTTTGTCAATTATTTTATCTTATTTTGAAAATTCAATTATTCTTTGTATTCTTTGTTTTCTATATGATTAATGTGATCATGTATTGAAACTGTATGTGCTGACATTCTTGGCCAGGTTTCTCTTGCAAAAAAGATCTTGGATCTCAATGGGACAAACCTGGTTAAATAAAGGTTATACTAATAATAACAATAATAATCTCTGAAAAGACCTCGGTCTGCAGATCATCATCAGGCTGCAGGACGTCAATCAAAGAGGGCGGGATGATAGAGATCACCTCATGGAGGATCTTTTATGAAACAAACACGACTGTGAGGATTTATAATTTATCCTCTGAGTTTAATAATAAATTAATAATTAATTTAAAACAGGATTATTTTAGAGACAGAAGGACTTCATGGAGAGAGAGGAGGTTCAAACCAACGCAGGAGAACTGAGTTTGAATCAAGTTAGTGATGTGAAACATGGACTGTGTGTGTGTGTGTGTGTGTGTGTCTGTGTCTGTGTCTGTGTCTGTGTCTGTGTGTGTGTGTGTGTGTGTGTGTGTGTGTGTGTGTGTGTGTGTGTCTGTGTCTGTGTCTGTGTCTGTGTCTGTGTGTGTGTGTGTGTGTGTGTGTGTGTGTGTGTCATGCAGTACGGTTACAGACTCCCGGATCTTGCAGAAGAAGAGGTGGTGTACTGCAGCGTTTACTTCAGACTGGTGGGAGACCGACTCTTCACGTATCCTTCAGCTCTGATAATCTGACTGTTAATCTGTAATAATCCAGGTCAGTGTGAGTTTGTGAGTCCAGAGTGACAGAAAGTGTTGACAGCACAGATCTTAGCGGGTCGGTGTGTCTGACGTTAAGGTGAGGATGTGTTTCCTGTCTCCTCCTTCAGACGAACCTTTCTCTCTCTTTGTTTTGAGTTCGTACCCGTTTATCAAACATGGATGTTGTTGCTTTAACCTCCACCCTGAGCAGTTACCCTCTGAGCTGTATCCGCCTGCAGCCTGTGCAGCGTCTCCCCCGCGTCGACCTGCAGGGGGCGCTGGGCTGCTTCCTGTCAGACATCAGGGACCGTCTGCAGAGCGTGTGCGGCTTCCCTGCTCAGCTGACCGGTAAACCCTGTTACCGCAGCGTGGGTCTGCACGCCGCCGCCACAGTGCAGGTACACACTCAGACTAAGGTGGATGTTTTTTTGACCTTCTGTCTAAAAGGGGCGGAGTCACAGCATTGATTAGACTCACTCCCTCACAGTCCCTGAGATTAAAGTCCAGAGTTCTGCTGAAGGTCTCAGGGAGCTCCTAAGATCGGTCTGAAAACCGTCAGGACTGATGTGGGCCAGTTTCTTCTCCCAGACCCGTTAGAGACCCCCGTCCTGTGAAAACCAGGTGGTCCAGTGACGACATGAGTCTGATTCAGAGTCACTGAGGGTGTCACACAAACACCTTCAGAGGTTCGAGTTGAAGGAGGAGGAACAATTATCGGAGCGTTTCCATCCTGTAAAACCTTCATGGGGAGTTTTATGACCGCAGAGGTGTGACCCTGAGGAGGAGGAGGAGGAGGAGGAGGAGGAGGAGGAGAAGGAGGAGGAGGAGGAGTTTGGTGTAAAATCAGATTAAAAGAGGGGATGTAAGATCTGTGTGTCGGAGCACCTGTGATCCTCCTCCAGAAGATGAGACTATAAACTGTGAGGTGATCCTGAGCTCTTCTTACTCTCAGCTCGCTGAAACTAAAGTCAGAGAAACTCACGTCCCTAAAGATCGATTCAGCGCCTGCAGAGTCCGGCTGAAATATTTATCATCTTCTGCAGAGTTCAGGAGTTTGTCAGAGTTTTAGATTATTGTGGAAGTTTAAAGTTCAACGTCAGAATCAGAGAGTCTGAGGAGGAAAACGGAGAGTGAAATCCAGCCAATCAGAAGAGGGGTTCAGGAGTTATCTCAGGTCTCCTGTTGGAGGTCTTCAGGAACCTCAGACTGGTTCCTCAGGGGGGTTTGTGAAACCAGGGTTTGATGTTTGGACTGGAGACCATGGAGACGGTCTGTGATCATCAGATCTTCTTCTGTTTCTCCTCCAGATGCTGAGCGGAGATCAGATCAACCTCACCTCCACCTGCTCCATCAGGCAGGTCCTCACCCAGCTCCCTCCTCCTCCTCACCCCCGACCGGTGCAGACCAGGTTTGGGTCACAGTCTTCAGCCTGGACGCCTCTCTCCCAGCAGGATGGAGTGCAAAGGATTCTGGGAAATGGATTCAAAGGCAGACTGACACAAAGTCAAAGCTGTCAAAGAGATGAAGTTTGGCCCTCCTTCTCCTCCTCCTCCTCCTCCTCCTCCTGCACACTTGTCTCTTCTTCTCCTTTCTCCTCAGTTTTCCAGCCGGCTTCCTCTCTGTCCTTCTCCTCCTCCTCCTCCTTCACTCTTCCTCCCCCTCTTCCTCCACCTCCCAAGCTGGTTCCCATCTTCAGGAACAAGTGTCCGTCTCGCCATGTCAACGTGGCCGTCCTGCGCGCCCAAAAGCAGAGGGAGCAGCTGATTGGAGGAGAGAGAGAGAAGAGGAGGGTGTCGTTTTCTGTGGTTCACAAACAGACGCCGACGCCAACGACGCCAACCTCCACCACCTCCTCGTCTTCCTCAGTTTCTGCTGCTCCTCACCCTCCGACCGTTCCTCACTTCGACCCTCGTCCAAAACCTCAAAGCAGCTCTTTCCCGGGTCACCAAAAACTCAAACAGCTCTTCTCCTTCAGCCCTGCGTCCAAGTCTAAACCTGCACCTGCTCCCAGTCCAGGTCCAGAGATCCAGTCTGAACCAGAGTCCAGCTACAAAACCAGCATGAGGGCGAGCTTTGGAGGAAACCTGCAGGAAGAAGCAACAAAAGCAGCTGAAGATCCTGCAGAAAACTGTGAAGGTCACACAGACGTGAGTCCAGATCCTCTGATCCTTTATGGTCTTTAAAGTCCTCCTCCTCCCTCTCTGTGTCTGGATCTTCTCCTCCGTCCAGCAGCAGACCTTCAGGTTGGAGATCCCACTCTTCTTCTCATGTCTTTGTTTCAGGGAGCGGGGTTCGAGTCGACCATGAAGAAGAAATCCAAATCTGTGAGGCGAGTTGCTGACGTGGAGAAAATGGCGAGAAGCGGTCAGGTACTCTCACCTCCTCTTTGTCTGTTTGTGATGAAACTGGAGAGTTGAGAGGAGCAGAACTTATCCTTCCAGGACGTCCAGACCTCGACCAGGGTCCAGGTGGTCCACAAAGCCCCATATTTATATTTATTTATTTATCACAGATTAAAAACAGTGAAGCCGATAGAGTTCCACTCCTGTCAGGGCAGTAAAGACGGAGGAGGCTGCAAACAAACACAGTGAGGAAAGGTCAAAACATGAACAAACTGTCATGAAGAGAACAGAGACGAACCATCGATCAGAGAGAGAGAAATGATAAGAACACATAAGAAGAAACATGATCATAACAGAGACTGACGTGTTTCAGATTTTAATGATATTTTTCAGGATTTGAAGGATAATATTGATTTTAGAGAAACATCCAGATCATTCCAGAGTCTCAGTCCTCTAAAGTGAAGTTAGACTGATGAGAAGAAGTTCGACTTGAAGTTTCAGAGAGTGTCAGGAAGGTTTGGTTTCTTATTGATGAACTTACGGACAAACAAACAAACGAGAGTGAAAGACGTCGAGTTTGTCAATCAGTCAGACTGAGTATTTAGAAAAGAGAGGAGCAGAAGGTTCATGTCTGCTGGATCGAGATTAAGAATCTTTTCCAGATTAATAATTTCTCGAGGTCAGTTTGATCCGTTTCACGTCTTAAACACATCAGACAGGCTGTTTACACGGATCAGAATAAAGAGAGTTTTATCGGTGATATCAGAGACCCTCTGATCTGCCGTCGTGGCTGTGGTGGTCCGGTTTATGATAATAAGGAGTAAAGAAAAGAGAGGCCCGGCGCTCAGACTCTAAGTGATGAATCTGCAGCGCGTCCACTCGTAAACACGCTGGAAGAGGACGCCACACATTAGGGTGATGTATTAAAGCGTGTTAGTGTGATGAACGGCGTGCACACGGCTCTCTCTCCTTACAAACATCCGTCCTCCGGAGGGTGAGGAGGACTGTTAAAGTGATGGATGGTTCAGGAGGAGCTGCGAGCCCACAGGGAGCTCCCTGCATTAATAACAACATTCATCAGTTTTACAGCTTCAACCTGCAAGTTTTCCACCACCATATATCAGACGCTTTTCCTCTGGACTTTTATTTACACAGCCTCTCCACCGGACGCTTTCTTCTTTTTACAGATACGCTTTATTTTTATCCTGGAGAACAACCAGAACACAGACGACGACGACACGGCCCAGAGTCAGACGGGCCGTAAACACGTCATCTCTTAAAGTCATGTATCTGTAATCAGCTGATTGATTCCTGTCAGATTAACCTGTCAGTCGGTGTTCCTGCTCAGACCAGAGCTGCACAGTCAGTCATTAAACCGCCGTCCGCCAATTCCTACCAGATCCGCTTGTGAGACAAACTTCATGGCGGATTACAGACAGCGGTAATCACGAGAACTCACAAGAACCTGCAGATTCACGTTCAGTCGCACGATAACGAGTTGTCTCTCTAAAGACAGACACATAGACATATAAGCAGTAGATTGTGTCCTTCCAGAGGAGGAAATCTACTTCTAGACTTCTAGAATCAGCATCTCCTCATCCATGGTGTCATCGGGGTGAAATGACGTCTAAAAACACGTTAACTTGAATGGTTATGATCAGCTACGATCGGAGGTTACGACCTTTTCGTAGACGTTCAGGATGAAGGTGGAGATTAGGGGGTTAGAGTTTGACCCATGTCCCATCTGTTTACATGGAGGGGGGCGGGCTCACATGTACGTTTGTTTGTCCGTCACGATCTCTGACTTTGTGTTTCTGTTTTTACTCTCCAGCTGTCCAAGCTGAGCTCCGCCTCTCTGCTCACCTGGTTGAAGGCGCGAGGAGCGACCGTCAGCGCCAAACACAAGAAGGAGGAGCTGATGCTGAAGGTCATGAGCTGCCTGGCTGAGTCCTGAGACACACACTCACCCGAAGCTACGTCACCTCCTTCCTTTGGAGGAGTCGTGCTGTGCTCAGCTCTTCATTTAAGGGTTTGATGTGAAATCTGGTCGTCTGATCGGATCTGAGAAGATGTAACAGAGGAGAGCTTTTCATCCCAGATAATTGAGGCGTTAAAGATGAAGTCACTGCGGGTCTTTAGTGACAGTTTGACGCAGACGTTTTCAGGTATCTGAGGTTAGTTTGAGCAGATAGTTGAGGCTGTTATTTCCATGTTTTTGTTCTGCTTTAGTTTATCGCAGACGAGTTTCCTTCTTTGCGTCTCTTAAACAGGACGGGTTCGATGTTCTCCTGTTTCTCTTTCTACAAAGACTCAAACACAGTTTTAAAGGGAACTTACGATGTTTTCTCCTGTGGCTGTTTTTGTCCGTGTTGTGGCAGCAGGCGAACAGGCTGTCAGGACTGCAGCTTCGTCTTTGACGTGTGTCTGTGAAAAGTTCCTGTTTTTGTTCCTGACAGGTTCAGACTGTCGTTGTTAAAGTGTCAGAAACATGAAGATCCCTGCAGAGACAGAGACTGACCCTCTGACAGACCCGTCTCTGGAAGGTTTCAGGAGATTGAAAATCTGAAACTTTCCAGGAGGATTTAAAATATTTGGAAGTGATTTTCTCTCTCTAACCTCAGATGTTGTTATTCTTCCTTCTTCGTTTCACTTTGATTGATTATCTGCCGTCGCCCACTGACTTCATTTACCCAGATGTTTCCTGTAGAGGTTGGTTTGGAAAACTCTGAGTAAAGACGGGTGAAAACTCAGGATTTGTTTCTGTGCAGCTGTGAATTCAGCTGATGATGCTGTTACAGACCTGCTTCTAAAGGCACCAAACTCCATTCACAAAAACAGTCATTTAGCCTCAAAGGAACAACGTTGTTTTCCACCTTTTTGATTCTCTTTCTGAACCTGTCGGCTACAAAAACAGTCAGTTTGAGGAGAAATCTGTTTCTCAGGATGTTTTCCCCCTAAATGAGAAGTTTGCAGTCTAACAGCCTGTTTCACTGCTGAGGGCTGAGACCATCTATTAAAGTAATATCAACACTATTTAAGATGAGAGCATGAAAAGGAGGCCCGGGTTTAAAACCCTGACACTCACCTGTGGGCAGGTGCAGGAGTTTGAACGGGACAGGGTTCAGGTTTTCACACTGGTTTGTTTAAAAAGAGTTAATTTAAATGAGAAAATGTTCTGTATTATTATTATTATTATTATTGTTATTGTTTGTTCATGTAAACAGGAGTTCAGCAGCTGCTGCTCAGATTTGTTCCAGATTGTTGAATTTTATGTGTTAAAGCGAAGTTGAAAAACTCCAGCACATGTTTTATTCATGTGTCCCCGCATCAGCTGTCTCACACACACATTTCCCATCATGCTGCGGTCAGGAGGGTCTGATGTAGACCAGATGTTTGTGTACGTGCGTGTGTGCTTGAGTGTGTGTGTGTTGTCAGCAGGTGTGTGTTAATGATGCGTCACAGCAGCAGTCTGACAGAAGTGTGGCTGCTCCTGTGAAATGTGAAGCTCAGCAGCAGGAAAGACGTGGTCACTTTTTATGTTTGAGCTTTTATTTCTTCACGTCTTTATTTGAGAGGACAGCTCGGTGGACGGAGAGGGAGGGGGTCAAGAGAGGGTTAGGAACCACAGGCGGGAATCGAACCCGGCCGTTTCCTACAGGTGCAGCTGATCAGACGGACGTCAGCGGGTAACAGCGTAAGAAGAGCTGACAGAGCGACGCTGAAGAGAGAGAGAGAGAGACGGCTCAGGTCGGCCTGCTGTAGAACAATGGTTCCACACTAACTGGACCTGAATGACACAAAGGAGGGAACCAAACTGGAACTCCTGAGAAGTGCAGTGCTGTCATGGCAACAAGGAACTCTGGACATTAGGGAGTTACCCCCGACCTCCACCTTCATCCTGATCGTCTCCTAAAAGGTCGTATCCTCCGATCGTAGCTGATCGTAACCATTCAAGTTAACGTGTCAATTTACACCGACTTCTTTCCGTTCCTCTGCGGATCGCCGGACTCCTCAGCTGATCACAAGAGTTCTATTTTTTCTGGACGCCGGAGCATGGCGGATAAATTCAGCACAGATTAACCCGTGCTGGAAAGGAAGTCGGGCACAGACACAAAATAAAACATTGGATCGGAGCCGTTTCGGTTGCGGTAAAAATTGGGGGTAAGGGTCCGTTATCGACCCGCTCCACCAAAGCTTGATAAAAGGAACAAACCAACAGACAGACCTGAGCTCTGTCCTCTTCGTACTCACAGTTCGTACCCTAAAATAACTGGATGTTTGTCCGATGTGGATCCTCCAAACCCGGACTGTTGTTCCTCGGAGAAGGAGCGGAGTCTTCATGGTCTCTATCGGCTCTAAACCTGATAACAGCGTGTGAATACTGAAGAAAGACGTTGACAGGCTGTCCTGTGTTTGTGGATTTAACTAATCTGTCTCTTCCTGGAAAATGAGGGTGAAATAAGTGAACTCTCTCTCTCAGAGAAAACACACAGAGCTCAGACGATTGCCATGCAGCTGTGTTTGTCTGAGCCGCAGATATTCTCAGTATAAACATCTCAGGACTGAACTTAATGAGGCGGCTCTTCTCCTGATAACAGACATGTTATCTGCTCCAAATATAACTCCAACAGAAACATCACATTAGTCAGCGGCTGGCCGGAGACGCAGAGACATGTCTGTGTTTGTGTGTGCAGATATTAGCTTACAAACGAGGGACAAGAGAGGGACGAGGAGTCTTCATTTCCATACGAGGAAAAGCTGCCTTCCTCTGACACGGGGTTATTTAATTAGAGCTGGAGTTTGTAACGAGCCGAGCCGTCCTCAGTCTCTAATATGAAGGTAAAGTCCAACACTGACAGCAGTTTAAAGGAGTCCTGGAACAGAGACCGTCTCACCGTCTACCTGCTCCTGTCATCCTCAGAGAGTTCACGGCTGACGTCGACCTCACCTGTTCAGGTGAAAATCAGACGCTCTCTTTTTGTCCAACCCCCCGAGTCCCTCTGTGTGAAGTCTTACAAAGGGGTTCCACAGGATCCGGAACGGCTCTGCTCCGCTCCAGACCAGCAGACGGATCAAATACACAAGCATATCACACGCACCAGATCTGATCTGACTCCCCCATCGGTGGAGTAGTGCTTACCAGATCACCGATATTTCTTGCAAGACTGGACAAGATCTCACAAGATCCCGTGAGACATAAAGGACGGTGTAAATAAACACCCGCATCTAACAACAGTTCAACGTACTGATTTTATTTTGAAAATTAACAGGATATTTTACTCTGTAACCGCATACAACTTCCTCTGCTGCTCCTGCTGCTCTGTACTGAACTGATGCAAAAATAGAAACCCTTCGTATCTGACCCGGCCGCTGCAGCAGAACTGGACAGTGGAGGGACTGTGAGGAATCACACACATTGATTATAATGCTTGGGTATTTGATCCGCCTGCTGTGCCGGAGTGGAGCGGAGCCGTTCCGGATCCTGTGGGTTTTAGTCGTTATGCTTCCCACAATGCCGTTTGATAGCGTCCCCCATCAGGGAACTAAGATTAGACACGCTGAGACTCTGAGTGTGCGTGTGTGTGTGTGTGTGTGTGTGTGTGTGTGTGTGTGTGTGCGTGTCCCCGCTCAGATTCCCTGTCGGTGAAGTCACTGTCAGCTGTCAGGTGTTTCATCATTTCTTTCTCTGGATATCAACAGCGCGCAGCATCTGGCTCCATCCCATAACCCCGAGAGTCCCATAAACCCTTATTTCACACACACACACACACACACACACACACACACACACACACACACACACACACACACACACACACACACACACACTTGTCTGTACAGTTGTTTATGTGTCCTCTGTCATGTAAAGAGTCTCTTCAGGAGTTTCGGCCTCAGTATGAACGAGCGCTGGTGTTCATGGACAGAGAGAAGAGCTACAGAGACCAGAACTGGTTCTGATCCAGGCTGTAAACGGGTTTTTCTGCGGTACAGTTATGGGGCTCCATGGGGACTGACTCACCTTTGGACTCAGACCCTAGTGGACACTAAAAGAACTACAGTTTTTGCTCTCCCACAGAGATAAACAGTAAAACTGTGGTGGAGCAGGATCAAGTGGTTTTTTACTGCTGGTCAGATCTGTCAGAGATCTGATTAGAAACCAAAAACCTCAGAACAGAGTCCTGAACCCCGGACCGCCCTGCAGGTTTTGGTCTCTCAACAGGTCAACAGTGGAGATCTTTCCCGAGTGTCTCGACACGCAGAGAAAAAAAGTTTGTGTTGGTGTTTTCTGTCCGGGGTGGGGGGGCTGTTCCTGTTTCATAAGCTGTGGGATTTATGTTGCCTGACTCCTTTTTTATGGCCTAATTCCTAAATCCTCATGTGGAGGACTTGGCCGGGCTGCAGAGAGGAGAGACTTGGTCCAGATCTCAGACAAAGACTCTTTTGTTTCTGTGGGACAGAAACCAGGAGAAAGTCAGAGAGATGGATACGCACCAGCTAACTGTGTGTGTGTGTGTGTGTGTGTGTGTGTGTGTGTGTGTGTGTGTGTGTTAGGGAGCGTTATTTATGGGTTTCCACTAAGAGTTAGTAAAAGAGAGAGTGTCCTTTTCCCAAAAGGTCGAATACGTCAAACCATAAATATCAGTAAAGGTAATGGTGAGAAGTGCTGCTCGTTAAGAGTCACTCGGGTTCGAGAGGGGCTGCAAATCAGCGGGACAGGTGACCAAGGAAGGTGACGGTCACTCAGGATCTGGAGAGTTTCAGGGTCAGAGGTGGAGGTTCAGAGTAAATTTAGGATGAGCTGTTAGTTCAGAGTGAGTCCGGCTCATGGTTTAGTGAACGTTTGGGTCAGAGTTTGGAGGTATGACGGTATAAACCGTGTGACGGTATGAAAGTGTCCAGCAGTAGAAACTTTGCTCTACCGTTTATACCGGAGAGAGAGAGAGAGAGAGAGAGCAGAAGTCTGCTGCGTCTCTCTGAGTCAGTGTGGAGTCGTCTGCGCTCACTAACAGGAAAGACGGAGTGCGTCCGTTTGGGTGCGTTCCCGCATATTCACCAGTGTGTCGTGCAGAGTTTGTTCGCTCCATTTGATTGGTCAGGTTTGGGTGCGCTCCTTATAATCACCAGCGTGTCCAGCAGACTACTCGGCAAAGTTTCAACAAAGAAGAAACAGCTTCACTGGTGGAGGTCATGGTGGACGCGGAGATTAGTGTCAATACTGAGTGAACGGAGGCAGCCTGACCCACCCGACACGAGGAACAGGAGGAGGAACTTATCCCGAAAAAGGGTGCGAGTCGAGACATCGGTTGTCTGGAGATTCTTCGGACTTAGAAAATCCGACAATGATCCAAAAACAAAACTGAAGCTGCAGCAGCTCCTCTGATACTGAAGAGCCAAAGAGACGACACATGATCAGAAATCCCCAGACTGCTCTGACGTTTTCATTTGTTTACAAATCTGAGATTAATGATAAAAATAAAATGAACAAATGCGACAGTATGGTCATTTTTAAGTCAAACAAACTGTGATATTTACCGTTACCATGATATGAAATTATTCAAACCCTGATATAAGATTTAGTTCAAACTGCCCAACATGGGTTAGGGTCATCGTGGTTCACAGGTGGACCACCGCTCAGTGGTCTGAGATTTTCTTCAACTGTGAGGTCGAACACGTTTACTAAGAACCACAGATCAGCTGGATTATCGTTTCTACAGTAAACAGGATTATTAATCTGCAGAAAAGGGTCTTTAATGAAGAATCTGAGTACACAGACAGGATAGTCCTCATCCTCTGCAGTCCTGACTCAGGATGTGGACTGAGGTGGTCCGGGTTGGTCCTGACAGCGGTGCAGGTGGTCCCTGTACTTGCAGGTTTCCTCTCTGCTGCTTTTGTGGACTGACATTTCACTCTGAGGCGTTCCAGTTCTTCCTCCAGGCGATGACTTTGTCCTGTTTTTATGGGCGCAGCAGTTTTTCTTTCTGAGGAGACAATGAAGCTGTCCCTGCAGGTCTGAGGCCGATTCATCCTCCTCCTTTCTCCTCTCCGTCTCTTTTCTCTTCTGTTTATGCAGACGAATAAAAGGCAAACACCGGACAAAAGGTTCCCTGACAGGCCCGAACAAAGACAGAAATCTACAGTTGTTGCTCTTTCAGGCTCGCTGTGCGTGTCCTCGGACTCCACCTTCTTATGAAACCGAACCTCACACATCAGACTCTCCAGCAGCCATGACCTGATCACTCTCATCCAACCCGGTCATGAAAAAGATTTGAGGTATTCCCCGACTTTGTGAGAACATGTACTCGACATAATTTACAGTCCACATTACTCTGCTTCATGTCCGACCTCCAAAAACCAAAATACCTCCACACCACCGACGTTTTCCTAACGCCAGTGTTGTGGTTGACATTGATGTGGTCATCTGTTGAGCCTTCATGGTCATTTCTGTCGGGGGTAGCACTCATTTTCTTTGTTTCTCACCAACAGTGCTGTCGGCTTCACCTGTTAAAGTGCTATGGTTGGGTGGAGCTGCTGTCTGCTACGACGCTGCAGTTGGTTGATACTTGGTTCTAATTCAGAACATGATTGGTTCAGACCCGGAGAAACTCCCCTTTTCATTGGCTGTTCGTATAGTCGACCAAAACATGGCAGAATGACGACTATTGGAAAGGATATTGATCATGTTTTATATCGATATTGAGGGAAATTAATTTTCGATATATATCATTATCATTTTATCGCCTTACCTGCAGCACAAACAAGCAGAGAACGTCACAGGTCTGAGATGTCCTGCCGGGGCGTGAACGGAGCGTGCTCAGTTCTCTCTCTCTCTCTCTCTCTCTCTCTCTCCCTCTCTCTCTGCCTCTCTCTCTCTCTGCCTCGACCTCTGAGCGTGCTGCATAAAGATGAAGGTCTTTAATTGCTGTGTCTGACTCGTAGATCTGAGACTGAATCTCTTTAAAATGGATTTAATCACGTCTTCGTATCGATCCGCTCTGTCTGGAAACAGTCCCTGCTCCTTTTTGGAGGAGGAGGAGGAGGAGGAGGAGAGGAGGAGGAGGAGGAGGAGGAGAGGGAGGAGGAAAGTCCTCTGATGGAAACTCTTTTTCCTGGATCACTTTTTACCCTCAGCATGTTTGTATGATCTGAGGAGTTATTATCCGAGTTTTCTCTGCAGAATAAATCTGAGAATCTGCACTAATGAGCGTCCAGCTCCTCATTATTCATGTGAGCCTCGTATTGATCTCCTCCAGACCGAACCAGGACTACCTGATCTATTCCAGTCCAGCAGAAGAACTTCGCTGTTATAATCAGTCAGCATGAAGGAAACTCTGCTGCTCTGGTTCTGGTTCTGGTTCTGGTTCTGGTTCTGGTTAACTCTCACACTGAGAGATCCAAAGATTTTCTCCTTTTTCAGCTCATTAAACTGAGACAGATTTTCAGCCTGTTACTGTTTCAGAGCTCGTCTACGGGAGCTTTGTCCATGAGGGTGAAACCAAGACAGACGGGTCAGGAAAACCCTTGAGTCCTCAAAACTGCAGTTCCTCTAGTGTCCACTAGGGGTGGAGTTTAGCCCAGAAAGAACAGAGGGAAAGAGACATCAACCAAAGTGAAGAAAACCGACATGAAGAAGCCGTTAACTGCCACACAGTGACCCGGTTTCAGGACTGATTGATCCAGAAGAAAAGTGAGACTGAAGAGGACGGAGTGATTTCTGAGTCTGTCAGGAGCTGCTCTGAAAAAACCTGAAAACTGAGATCATAAGTTTAGACGACAGCCTGAATCCAGACCTGTTCCCGTGGACGCTGACAGCTGAGTCTGACTTTGTTTCTGAGTTTGATTCGTTTCCTGCTGATTATGTTGAGCTCAGTCAAACAGCTTCATGTTCATTAAAGAGATAATCAGAAACTGCGGCTGTTTTAAGAGTTTGGTTCAAAGCCTCCGTTCTCCGAGTTTATAACAAACTTCAAAGAGCGTCTCTGAATCTGAGAGCGTCTGAAGGTCCTGAAATCAAAGAGATCTTCAGCTGCTTTCTGAAGAGTTTCTGCAGAGAAAAGCTCAGAATATATTTACATCCTTATTTTGGGTCTCAGGTTCACTCCGTCCTTGTTTGTCTGATAATGGTGCAGACTGTGATGGAGGGTCAGCTCACTGTTGGAGGTTTCACAGGTTAATTCAAGTATTTCAGATGAAATATTAGTGCCTAAACATCCATAAACATGAACCTGTTTAAGGATCAAACAGCCGTGTCTTTATCCTTTATTTTAAAAAAGAGGGACACAGGTCTCACACAGATTCTGGGATTCATCCTCTGCTTCTTAACCCTGACATTATTTGTGCACATCGACCCGGACAGCAGGTGATTGTTTGTTGGGTGTAGAGACGGAGGAAACATGAGGGTTTATCTTGATTTGACTCCTTTAATGGATGTAACGCTGTAGGAATCTTTCCCTGAGCTGCGTCTTGGTTTTAATCCAACCTTTGTGATGTTTGAAATGAATAAAATTGTCTGCAGCTTTGACAAATGTCCTCCGCTCTCCTCCCCTGTCAGCTGGATGTAATGAATGCTTCCCAGCCGCAGCCGAATGATGAATTAAAAAGCCTGGAGGAGGCTGAACTCTGCTGCTGGAGTCTGATTCATTAAGAGGAGCAGCAGATGAAAGTTACCGCCTGAGGCTCCACTTTGAATTTAACTCTTTAACCCAACAGGAGACCAAACTCCGAGCTCACACTGGGCTCCTTCTTTCTGCTTTGATACCTTCAGTGGATTTGTCTTTAAAAATGTCATTTACAGAGAGACGCTCGAAAACCAACGTTAACTTTAGAAAGATTTTAAAGATGTTCTAAAACCAACGGTAACTTTAAAAGGTTTTAAAGATGTTAAAAAAACTAACAGTAACTTTAGAAAGGCTTTAAAGATGTTCGAGAACCAACGGTAACTTTAAAAAGGTTTTAAAAACGTTCAAAAACCAACGCTTACTTTAGAAAGGTTTTAAAGACGTTAAAAAAACAACGTTAACTTTAGAAAGGCTTTAAAGATGTTCGAGAACCAACGGTAACTTTAAAAAGGTTTTAAAAACGTTCAAAAACCAACGGTAACTTTAAAAAGGTTTTAAAAACGTTCAAAAACCAACGGTAACTTTAAAAGGTTTTAAAAACGTTCAAAAACCAACGTTAACTTTAAAAGGTTTTAAAAATGTTCAAAAACCAACGCTTACTTTAGAAAGGTTTTAAAGACGTTAAAAAAACAACGCTTACTTTAGAAAGGTTTTAAAGATGTTAAAAAAACAACTGTAACTTTTAAAAGGTTTTAAAGACGCTCAAAAACCAACGTTAACTTTAGAAAGGCTTTAAAGACGTTCAAGAACCAACTGAAACTTTAAAAAGGTTTCAAAGACGTTAAAAAAACAACTGAAACTTTTAAAAGGTTTTAAAGACGTTAAAAAAACAACTGAAACTTTAAAAAGGTTTTTTAAGACGTTAAAGAACCAACGTTAACTTTGAAAAGTTTGTATTTTTTGGTTTGTTAATGAAGACGGTTCCTTTTAAAACTGCAGGGAGAGTTTTCTTCTGTTGGTGATCAGATCAGTTTCAGCGCCATGTCCAATAAAATGACCCAAATTTGTTCGACTTTTACCTTCACATGATTGGACACATGAGTCGCTCCACAGTGTGTGACTCAGACCTGACCCATGTGATCCACTTCTCTTCATTCTGGACTCCTGGTGAGTGTGTTGGAGGTTAAAGTGGAGCTCCTGGTAACTGTAATTTTACACCAACAGTTAGTTTGACCTTTGACCTGCAGGGGTCAGGGGTTCTGCTGGTAATCTTCACGCTTCACTTTCCTGGTTTACGACCCGGAGGACTGTGTGAAGTTTCGGGACTGTCGTTGGAGACTAGCCGCTCTGAAGATCTGAGGACCTGCAGTCAGTGGAGTAAAACCATCAGATCAGGACTGAGTCTGGTTCTAGTTTCAGTCCAGAGCAGACCTCCCAGCGGGAACATCTGCAGCTGCTTTGACATCCAGAGAAGAAGAAACAACACGGAGCCGGAGGTGATGAGAGAGCCGGATCAGGTGGATCTGACCCAGGTCTGTAGATCTGAACCTGAACCCTGTTTACTCATCAGATCAGACAGTCCGTTTAGATAATCCCTCGAAAAGTCCCTCGAATCCTGGACTTGAACTCTGTTTGTCTTCATGTTTAGATCTTTGGATCTGGACCTGGTTTCCATGGTGAGGAGTGAGGACCGGTCTTCAGAGGAACAACCAGAGGAAGCAGACGGGTTTTCTTGTTCTGCATCTTCAGAATGAAGTGAGAATTTTGAAGGTTCAGACACAGACTTTGATCGTGGAGGAAGATTTTCTCTTCTTCTTTAAAATCATTAACATCTTTAGAAAAGACTGAAACACTGGAACCTGTCCGTTCTGTCCTCTGTGTCATAAAGTCGTCGTCATTCTCTGCAGAGATGCAAAAGTCCGTCTGATTTTAATGGATGATGACAGACTGATGATGCAAAGACCGATCAAATCAAATCTGATGATCTGAGAAGAACCACGATCCAACGTCAGGAATCAGAGACAGAAGTTTGCAGTTAGCTGCTCCTCAGTGTCTCGGGTCAGTCTGTAAACAAAAACAGCTGAGCAGATTTTAGAAGAAACTAAAGTTCTATTAAAACCACCCGTCTGAGCCGTGACACGAGTCAGCCACTGAGGGCGGGGTCAGACGGCGGCAGAGCGAGGCCGTGATCCAATCAGGACAGTTTGGATCAGCTGCAGGAAAATCGATTAGCAACGGAGAAAGTGACGCGTGTCGTATAAGCGGGAGTCACTGAGGAGGCGAAGATGGAGGTCAGTCATAGAAAGAAGATCGACTGAAAACCAAAGATCCGGTTTTTAACACCCGAGTCCATCAGAGTCTCCAACCATCGGGGTCCGCTGTTGAAATCAGATCTGTGTTTTGTCAGAGCTGGTTGGACTTCAGGTCTGAACATGTGAGAGTGTTTACTGAGGTCATGTGATCCATCAGAGCCGGGGCCTCTGGGTCCGGTCCGGGGCCCGCTAATCATCCCAGGTTACACTGAGCCGCACACATGATCCCTTTTCCTCTCTGATGACTTCCAGAAAACTCCACGAGTCCGAACCTGCAGCGATCGGAGAGAAATCCCCGAGGACCAAACCACAAAGAGCCTGACTTAATCCTGAACCTGACGGCGCTGCAGGCACATCTGAAACGTTCTGGAGACCACCCAGACCGCCAACCGCACAGAAACACGATTAAAGATGAACGAAGTTAAAAAAACAAACAAACATCTTTGAAAACTTTTCAAACTTCAGAAAAATAATAAAGAGGAAAAATATCAAAGTCAACAACAGATGCAGTACCACCAGTGACTCCTAGAGGGCGCTGCCTTTTCAGGTGTTCCCCAGTGTCTCTAATATATCATGAAGTATTTAGTGAACTTTGGTAAACTGTTGTTTATTTTAATCTTTATTATATTTATATTTTATATCATGTTTCAGAAACAGAAACTTTCACTCAGGAGAGTTTTCTTCTTTTTTGGACATTTTCCTCTGAACAACTCATCTGTAAACACACGCACACACACACACACACACACACACACACACACACACACACACACACACACACACACTCTTTGAAGTGAGCAGCCCTGTGATCAGAGAAGCAGCAAAAACTGCAGCCAGATGTCAGGAAACTGATCACATGTTGGAGACGCCTCAGCGCCTGTTGGATCACAGGAGAGGTCACCTGAGTGTGTGTGTGTGTGTGTGTGTGTGTGTGTGAGTGTGTGTGTGTGTGTGTGTGTGTGTGTGTGTGTGTGTGTGTGTCAGAGTTCATCGCTCCAGGTTCAGACTTCACTCAGTGTGAAATGAGTTTCTGAGGAACGGCGCCGTCGTGCCGTTTAATCACTTTGTTATCTCTGCTGCTTTAATTGAAGTGGAGCCGAGCAGCAGAACTCAGACAGAACCAGAACCAGAACCAGAACCAGAACCCTGATCAGTTCTTTACAGTCAGAGTTTGATGGTGCAGCTCACACAGAGTTACAGAGATTTACCTGAAACTGAAGATCTCAGAGACTCTGATGAAGACCTGAACACCTTCAAAGAGAAAACTCCAGACGGGCCCCAAACTCAAGCTCCGCCCACAGTTCATCAGCTGATCCAAACACCAGCCTGTATCAGCTGACAGATCAATAATGACCATCAGTGTAGAAACAGCTGATCTGGTCTGTCCTCAGACCTGCTGCTTCAAACCAGGTCTGTGCTGCTGCTCTACCAACCTCCACCACAGGACCTCCACCACAGGACCTCCACCTCAGGACCTCCACCTCAGGACCTCCACCTCAGGACCTCCACCTCAGGACCTCCACCACAGGACCTCCACCACCACAGGACCTCCACCACAGGACCTCCACCACAGGACCTCCACCTCAGGACCTCCACCACAGGACCTCCACCTCAGGACCTCCACCACAGGACCTCCACCACAGGACCTCCACCTCAGGACCTCCACCACAGGACCTCCACCTCAGGACCTCCACCACAGGACCTCCACCACAGGACCTCCACCTCAGGACCTCCACCTCAGGACCTCCACCTCAGGACCTCCACCTCAGGACCTCCACCACAGGACCTCCAGCTTAGCTCCTCCGCCTCAGCTCCTTCACCTCAGCTCCTCCTCCTTCTCTTCCACCTCAGCTCCTCCTCCTGCTCCTCCTCTTTCTCCTCCACCTCAGCTCCCCCACCTCTACTCCTCCCTCTGCTCCCCCACCTCAGCTCCTCCTCCTGCTCCTCCACCTCAGCTCCTCCTCCTGCTCCTCCACCTCAGGACCTCCACCTTCTCCCCCACCTCCGCTCCTCCTCCTCCTGCTCCCCCACTTCTGGGTCAGGGTCATGTGGACTGACCTTGCTCTGGTTCTGGACTCTGGTTCTGGACTCTGGTTCTGGACTCTGTTTGGACAGTTAGATGTTTGATGATCTTGAATTTTAACCTCCTGATGAAGAACCTGACCCGTTTTCCTCACGCCCTTCTTCTCCTCCCTCGGCCTGACCTCCTCAGCAGCTGGTCTCTCCTGCAGCTGAACTGCAGAGATTTAATGTGAGTTAAAGAGGAGGCGTGTCTCCTCTCAGGGATAATGAGGATCAGCTTCTCCTGGCTCCTCCAGTGGCTGCTGGAGACTCTGAAAATCAACAAATTCGATGCAGATGAGATCCGGAGAGAAAACACGACTCTGAGTTTAGATCCAGGAAACTTCATTCAGGCCAGACCGACTCCTCGTCTCCGGTTTTACCATGAGGACACGACTCCTCCCACTCCAACATACTGGGAGATAGACGGACGAGATGATTGACAGCTCTGTAAATAAAACCTGAGGGTAAGAATTTAATAACAGGCTGAGGAGAGACTGCTGGATCATTTATCTCCACCTACAAAAGAGACTCAGAGTGAGACTTCAGAGTATTCACCCGTCTTTGATTGATCCCTCTCTGGCTCCACACGGCGGCTAATTAACAAGTCCTGATGATCTCATTCTGAAGAGGCATGAACCTGAAATCTGATGACCCGTTCTGGCAGACAGGAAGAATTCCTGCTGCTGAACTTGTCTCAGCCTGTGAGACAGAGTCGAGTCGGGACTGGAGACTGTGAAGAGCCAGAGACATCCAAACATCCACCGACTTACCGTGGAGAGATGATCTGAGGTGATGGAGCAGCTGGAGCTGAGAGAGTGGACCTGTAGAAGCAGAGGAAGGAGATGGACGTGTTGGCGTGTCAACAGCTGATAAACCATGAAGAGAAAAATGAAAACCACTCTGTCTGTTGGCAGAAAGATCTCAGTCGGTGTTGGAGGACAGTCAGAGTCAAACACCCAGAGACGCAGCAGGAGGAGGGTCAGATAGTTTTCTCCTGCTGGTTTTCTCTAAACTCCCAGAGTCCGTCTGAGCTGCTCCCTTCAGTCCTAAAGAAAACCCTGGAAAGATGCCAGACCGGGTTTGACTCGGAGCCGGCCGAGCAGAGACGGATCTCCATGTAAATATTTTCCATTAGAGCGATGTGGGGACATGAGTCGGTCTGTTTTCTGTCTCTGGAAACAGATGGAGGAGGACGAACGCTCATCAGAGACACATGTTTGAGTTTACAGAGAAAATTCACAACATGCAGCTTTAATAGCAGCTCCTCCCTCTGTGGGTTTGGACGGTTCTGAACGGACCTCTGAGCCCACAGGCTGCTGTCAGATCAGAAGATAAGTGTTCAGGGACGATGGCCAAAGTTCTCTCTTACAGCCACAAACAACTTCAAGACGTCGTTTCCATCCACTGACCCGGTTTCAGTCCAGTCAGCAGTTAAAGATCGACTGTTCGGATCAGAACTCTCCGTCCTGCTTCTGTCCGTCAGTTCCTCTGTTATTGTCTCTCAGAGGTTCATAGAGATGTTACTTCAGCTGTTTATCGCTGCTCTGGGGTCATGATGAGACAAAACTCTCCAGTGAGGATCTGAACAAGAGCTCAGAGGTCAGCTGAAGGTCGACTGATTTCACTCTGAGACCGTATCGTGTTTCCAGACTTCAGTGGTGGTGGTCACGTCTGTTCTTCTACCCAAACTCTTCAGTGTTTTGTAAATGTCGGCGTTGTTTCGTGTTTTGAATCCTCTCTCCAGATGGATGTTGGGGATCGTGTCTGAAATGTTGTGTCTACCTTTCATCTCCCGCTTCTTCTCACATTTTTGTGATTTCTGCAGAAACCAGATCGTCCCAGAGGTGGACATCTGGAGGAGAAATAAGGATCAGTGAGAGGAAAAGTCCTGCTGAGTGTTTTCATACTTTTATGATGATTTTACAGTTCAGGGTGGAGTCGGTTTCCTGATTTAAAGACTTGAGATCCCTGTCGAAGTTAAAGGTGTTGTAGTCAGGATCTGAGTTAGGGTTAGGAGAAATCTTGAATGTAAACTCTACCTCTCCAACCAGTTTTCCCCTCAGCTCCTCCCCTCCCTCTCTTAAGCCCCGCCCACAAACAGACGCCGGTTTATGTTGACCCGGCTTTTTAGCTCTTGTCCGGTCTACCTCCGTTTTAAGCGCCCGTTATTCCTCCAGAGTCTCCGGTATTTACTTTGTTTTCTTGCTTGTGTCGGCAGTCGTGGCCAAAGGAGGATTCAGACAATTTTCCGAACTTTCTGGTTGGTTTCTACTGTCCGATATTGTAGCACGCTAACTTTGTTTGGGCTCCTGAACGACACGGGGGAGCAGCGTCTGACTCACACCGTTAATGTATAAAAATAATGAACAAACCTTAGCCTAGCTCCGCCCACCAGCTGATATGAAACAGTTCCTTAGAAACAAACAGCCGTCAGCTTCACATTATTAAAGATTTTATTATTCAGCTCACCAACACACCAGAAACCAACAGAACCAGTTTATCTACATTAGCATGGCCCGCTACAGACCAGTTAGCTGCTGTGCATTATAAATGCTGAGTCGGTGGATCACAGTCAACAGAAACTCCGGCGTACAAAGGAGCCGTTCAGGGACAGAGAACCGTGTTTCTGGTGTCAGTCTGATTCTGTCGCAGACCTCCTTTAAGAGGTCCGGTTTTAATTTATGAGTTAGACCAGGACAGTTCTGAAGCTTACGTACTTTAAAAGTTCTAAAACTGCAGTTTCTTAAGTCTCCACTAGAGGTCGTCTGCTATTTTTGAATGAATAATAATAATAATAATCATCATCATCCCTCCCTCTGTGATGTTTCTGATCATGATCTACCACCATGATCTTCTGTGGTGGACTTCAGGTCGACCACAGCCTAACTTCCTGTTCAGATTTCTGTCATGTTGTTCATCTCAGACGGCCCCGCCCTGATTCTCTGCTCTCTGGTCGGTTTGACTCGATGCAGAACTACATTTGACTGAATCAACATCATGATGTTGAAGAAAAGTCTGAGGAGGACTTTTCAGTGGAGTCGCCCCCTCTGGCCGTTTTTAAAAGTACATCTTACAGACACTTCTGCAGCGGCTTTTTCAGACCTGGATGTTACTTCTGGTGTATTTTTGGTCTTGAAACACAGTATCTGACCTCCTCACTGTTTCTCTGGCCTTATTGAAACGTCTTTATTTGACTGTTTTAATCAGTGGAAGAGGAAAAGTTCGAGGAAGATCAAATCTGGATTCACTTCAAAGTTAATCTGACACCAAATTAATCCAGTTAATGTCTAAAAAAGAGGCTGTAAACTTCTGTTCACCTGTTGACTGGGATTATTAGCGGTAGTTATCTTCTCTGCATCTACAGAGGGTTACATCTGATCCGGGTCAAGAAATGAGGATTTTAAATCTCATTGAGACTAAAAAATCTGTAAAATTAGGAAATCATAAAAGAGGATCCGCCTTTACTGGATCCAAAATAAACTCCTCCAATGAGAAGGTCTCCAAGACATCGCTGAGCTGCCTCTCTCTGAACACCAGTCCTCAGTCCCCAGATTCAGTGCAATGAAGTTTTAAAGACTTTTTCTGCAATAAGACAATATTTTCAATATCCAGAAAAATCTGTAACATGTTCACAGAGAATCCAACCTGTGAAAACAGCAAGAATCAGAGAGACAAACCATGGGAGGTCAGGTTTGTGTTCCAGTTATCCAGAAGGTGTCAAAGGTCCAGTTAAGTCCTTTAAGGAGGAGAGTTGTCCATAAAAACGGAGCATCAAAGTTCTCTGTCTTTTATTTCAGGACCCAAACAAGCAGAGACAGACGTAAGTGTTCGTTCCTGGATCAGAGAGGAGTCTTTTGTCTGTTTTTACGGAGACTCTGATTTCCATCGTCCTGCAGGACCTCAAAGATTTACCTCCAGACAAAGTCCACCAGAGTCCCAGGATGAGGATTCCAGCAGAACATCACCTCCGTCTCTTGAACTTCTGGAGGACATCACACCACAAAGACACGTCTTCCTTCCACTGAAGGTGTTTTTGCTCCTCAGAAGGTCTCTGACCTCCACCTCTCCCTCCTTCAGAAGTTCAGTGCGGTGTGGACGTGACCTTTGCCCTGCCAGGACTCTCCGCCCTCCCCTGAAGCTGCTCCTTCCTGAAGAAGGCGAGTCAGGATGTTGAGGAGACGCTGATGGATTCCTCCGCCTTTATCCGCCTCCCCTCCCCCACCTCCATCATCCTCTTTGTCTTCTCCACCTCCTTCAGTTTCTGAACACTCCTGCACCGCTCGCTGCAGCTCCACCTGTGCAGAAAAACACGAGACAGGACGAGTTCACGAGATCCACCTGTTCCTGCTGAACTTATGTCTAACAGAAGTTTGTTCCTTTAGATTCAGGAGATATAAACACAAAATAAACTCCATCAGTGGAGCTGAAACACCCCCACCTGCAGAGGGAGTCCAGCTTTAGCCCCCAGCAGAGTGGGAGAAAACCAGGGCCTGAAGATCTTCTCACAGATCACCTGGAGCAAAGAAGAGGAACATGTGAGCCGATCATAGAGCAGAGAAATATCATAAAGGAGGAGTTTAAAGGAGGAGTTAAAGACCGGCCTCAGATTAATCATCAATCAGGGATCAATATCTGAAAGTGAGGATGAAGTCTACAGAGATATGAACGAGAACGAACGTTCCCAGAACCTCCTAAAACAGGAAAACACTCTCACACTCGACGTTAAGACAATGGGTCCTTTCTCTTTTGACATGATTGACAGGTGGAGGGTCATCAGAGGTCACCTGATGAGTCCCGTATAGACCAATAGGACAGCAGCATGTCATCACCGTGTTATCTGCGCTGTGTTTGGTCTGCTCTTCACTCGTCTTTTTCCCTCTCTTGTTTCCTTTCTTCTTCTCCTGTTGTCCATCATCTGATCCTCCCTCCATTATCTCTGCTCTCTTTTCATCACTTTTTATCTTTTAATGTTGTTTTTAGTTTTGATGGTTTTTGTTCTTCTAACTCAGAGTTTTTTTACCTCTACATCTTTGTTTCAAGAAGAATCACTCCAACTTTCTTCTTCAGTTTGTTTCTATTTTAAAATGATCTTTTAATTTCTTATTTCTCTCTTTTCCAAACAAATCTTTTGTATTTTATAACTTTGTTTTATTTTTACTCGTCTCTTTCATCAGGAACAGATCTGCGTTTCTCTTCTCTGTTTTCATCGTCTGCCGCCTCCTTCTCTTCTTCATCAGATGTTTGTGCACATCCCGTCATCACCTGCAGGAAAACATTTTCCCTCCATCTCCTATTAATGCATACTCTCCTCCCATGAATGCAGGTATCATGTGACACATGATACAGGAGCCAGAAGGGCGATGAGAGTCTGTCCGGCTGTTGTCACGGCGATGACGGCGATGACGGTGATACTCGACTTGGCCTTTGGGACCCAAACTCGGACATTTTGTGTGAGTCTGCGAGGCCGATGCTGCAAAGTGTCGTTAGTTTGCATTAATTTTATAATTATTATTATTATTATTATTTGTTTTTATTATTATTATTATTATTATTATTAGTTTTTTTTAATTATTATTATTATTATTATTATTATTATTATTATTATTATTATTATTATTATTAGTTTGATTATAAATGTTGTTGTTGTTATAGTTATTATTATTATTATTATTATTATTATTATTATTATTATTTTATAATTACTTTTATTATTATTAGTTTTATTATTAATGTTGTTGTTATAGTTATTATTTTAATTAGTATTATTATCATTATTATTATAATTAATGTTATTATTATCATATAGAGTAGCTGTGTTTTCTTCTGATAAACTTTTGTTATATTTGTTATATAACTTTAATTATACAGTTTTACAATAAAGAATTATATCACAAATTGATAGTAATAGAATTGGTATTAATAGTTTTAATTTATTCCTTTTTCTTAAAACAAAATAATTTGAGATTCCTGCAGATATTTTCTTTTTGTGAAAAACTGAATATTATGATTTAAGTTGACGAACTGATAAACTTTAAACATTTCACAATAATCCAGTTTCTTTTCACACCTTCAATAAAAACTTGAATTACTAATGTCAGTTTAAACACACTAAAACTGTAATAATAATAAAAATACATCATGTAAAAGAAAGGTATTGCAAACAACAAAAATCATTGTTTCATAAAAATAACTGAAAATAAGAAATAAAGACATAAAGGTGAGCACTGATCGGAAAGAAACAGAATATAAAACTAAGCCAAGAGTTCATGTTTTAACTCTCCGTGTTAAACGAGTAACTAAAGATTTATGATAAAAACATCTGAATATTTCAGTTTAAAAAATTAAAGTAAAAACGATCAGAAGATGAAATTTTTCGTTGTAAAGTCATTAAAAAAAAAAAACTTTTGATAGTGAAAATAAACAGTTTAAAATAAAGAGAGTCCAACACACCACATCCTCAAACTGTTTAAACAAAAGTTTAAAGAAAAAACTGTTTACCCTTCTGTGGTAGAGAGCAAAATAAAGACGGATTTAAAGGAAACAAATTTAAATGAATAAAACTCATTTAAATTTGATAAACGTTTCATGATTCAGATAACTCCATCTCCGAGTTCATGTATTTTATTTATTTATTTTTCTTTACTTTAAATCCTCGTCTATCTTATTGAACTATTTATTAAACTTTAATTTATTTATAATCTCTGATCAACTTTGTGTTTTATTTTATTTATTCATCGGCTGAATTGTAAAATCTTAGTCTTTTTTATCCTTTTTATTTATTCATCTATTAGTTTTAAAATAAAATTATTATTTTACTTATTCCTTCATTTTTAAAGTTAATTGATATTGTTTAATTGATCTCCTGTCTTGAGTTTTCAGATCTTTGTCTGACCTCCAGTGTCCCTCTCTTTAAACTCATGACAGCGTGTCCTCACTTCCAGTTTTTTTGAGTCTTTCTTCTGTTTTAATTTCTTCATTTTCTAAATATTTCATTATTTTTCGATCTGTTGTTTAAAATTTTGTTTTTGTTATTATATTAAATAACAAAATGAAAAAACAAAAAAATTCTGAATATTTCAGGATTTTGTCTGTTTTTAATATATTTCGATGTGTGAATGAAAAGTCCCACAGAGATACGGTCTGACTGATAAACTGATTGATAATTTTAAATGTGTTAAAGGGAGTTGACACTTTTTTTGTGTCACTTAATGTAAGTTTTTCACAGTTGATGTAAAACGTCTCTTAGATGTTGAAGGAAAATTAGAAATTATCTTAAAAATGATTCCAGCAGATTAATTTAATTCATCTAAACTTCTGTGAAGGCATTAATTAATATTAAGTGTAAAGAAAGATGTTTTACTACGAATGTGCTGTTTGTATTTAGTAATTTAAGATTTACAGTTAATTTTTTTTTGCACTGAACAGAAAATAATAATTCGACAATAATCTTGAATTCTGGGATGTCTGAGGGTGGACGGTGTTTTTTCTGGACTGAAGTTTCCTGCTTTAGTTTCACATGAATCATCACCGTGCTCTCGGGTATCAGCGGCCCGGCTCTGGCTCACCTGCAGGTTACTGTTGCGGCGGCGGGGGCTGCACCTGCGTTTGTTCAGGTTACACCTGGACGAACAGTCAAAGAAGTTACAGTCTTCGTCGCTGCTGCAGTTCTGGTCTAGGATGTCCCTCATCTTCGGCTCGAAGAACGCCATGTCCACGTCGATCGCCACGACCTGCAGAAAAAAACTCTGAAGTGAAACTGAAAAGGAAACTGAGTCACAGCTGATTGACTGCAGAGCTGAAGGTCCGAGGACAGACTCCTCCTGGATTCATCTGTTTTCAGACCGCAGACACAGTCGAATCTTTCCTCAAAGACAGCGTTTGTGTTCTGACGCTGAAAACCTTTCAGTTTTTATGAGATTTCTCTCTTCAAATAAAAGTGTTTACACTCCTGGCACCACAACAGCGAGGGCCTCAAGCTGCTCTGCGTCAGGACTTTAATGGAGGCTCGAACCTGTTAACACCGGAGGGAACAGTAAGAGTTCTGTTTTCACTGACGTTTGTTGGAACCACAAACTCTATCTGGCTGTTTTTCAGCCTGTTGGCCCGTCATCCTGATCCAGCTGTGATTGTTGGTGGTGCAGCGCTCAGATCTAACATGCTTTTACATGACTGTGGTCTGGATCAGAAAACTGACTCTAACTCTGACTCTGTCTCTCAGCTTTAGTTTGTTTTAGAGGAAAAAAGGTCATTTTTTCTGACTGTAACGGTGAAGTTTGATAAATGTGTGTGTTTGTGTGTGTGTCTCTGTGTGTGTTTCTGTGTTTGTGTGTGTGTTTGTGTGTGTTTGTGTGTGTGTTTGTGTGTGTTTCTGTGTGTGTTTGTGTGTGTTTGTGTGTGTTTCTGTGTTTCTGTGTGTTTGTGTGTGTTTCTGTGTGTGTTTCTGTGTTTCTGTGTGTGTTTGTGTGTGTGTTTGTGTGTGTTTCTGTGTTTGTGTGTGTGACCTTGTCTTTCCTGCAGGCGGGGTCACTTCTTCTGCTTCAGCCTGAATAATCTCTCCTCAGGAAAAGCCTCACGTAGTCGTCTGTCTGCTCTCCGATCTCTCCTCCGTCTAATGGCTTTAAAAAACCCTTTTACCTTTGTATCTGCTCGGCCTCTAATCTGTTTACATCCATCACATCCTCTGAAAACACCGAACCCTTTCAGAGCGGCTCTGTGGTCCTTCTGGAGGACAGAAGGTCATTTCCAATCACCCTGACCGTGATGAAAACTCACCGTCAGGTCCTTCCTGATGGCGAAGTTCTCCGGCTTGATGTCGCACAGGTGCAGTTTGTGGGAGAAGTCGTTGTCAAAGTGCCAGACCATGTCCAGGAAACTCAGCGCGATGCGGTGAACCATCTCCCTGGTGGTCCACCTCCCCCTGGCCCCGGCCCCAGCTCCGGTTCGGCCCGGACCCGGCAGCCCGGAAACAGCCACGTCCTCCAGGGAGAAGATGTTCTGGTCCCAGGCGTGTCCAGCTGAAAGGTACTCCACAGCGTAGAAGTGACCGCAGGAGCCCAGCACTTTGGCCACATGGGTGCTGAGGTCCTGCAGGACTCTGAGGACAGAAGAGGAAGATGGAGGGTCACAGTCTGGACCTCAAAGACTGAACACAAAACAGGAACACGAGGAAAAACTCACAATGTTCTCAATAACAAAACCAGGAGAAACGATCATGACATCAGCTGATCTGAACACCGGTCAATATCAGCTGATCACCTCCATTATAAATGTGAAGAAGGAAGTTTCATTAGAACGTCGTCAGCCTTCCTGCTCCTCCTACTTCATCTACAAACAGTTTTACAATCCGCCTCCACTCCAGCTCCTCCTCTCTGTGCCGTTCCTGGTTTTACCAGTGTCTTTGCTGATGCTCTCCCCTCCTCCACTCCAGCTCCTCCTCTCTGTGCCGTTCCTGGTTTTACCGGTGTCTTTGCTGATGCTCTCCCCTCCCCTCCTCCGCTCCAGCTCCTCCCCTCTGTGCCGTTCCTGGTTTTACCGGCGTCTTTGCTGATGCTCTCCCCTCCTCCACTCCAGCTCCTTCTCTCTGTGCCGTTCCTGGTTTTACCGGTGTCTTTGCTGATGCTCTCCCCTCCCCTCCTCCGCTCCAGCTCCTCCCCTCTGTGCCGTTCCTGGTTTTACCGGCGTCTTTGCTGATGCTCTCCCCTCCTCCACTCCAGCTCCTCCTCTCTGTGCCGTTCCTGGTTTTACCGGTGTCTTTGCTGATGCTCTCCCCTCCTCCGCTCCAGCTCCTCCTCTCTGTGCCGTTCCTGGTTTTACCGGTGTCTTTGCTGATGCTCTCCTCTCCTCCGACTCCAGCTCCTCCTCTCTGTGCCGTTCCTGGTTTTACCGGTGTCTTTGCTTATGCTCTCCCCTCCCCTCCTCCGCTCCAGCTCCTCCTCTCTGTACCGTTCCTGGTTTTACCGGTGTCTTTGCTTATGCTCTCCCCTCCTCCGCTCCAGCTCCTCCTTTCTGTGCCGTTCCTGGATTTACCGGTGTCTTTGCTTATGCTCTCCCCTCCCCTCCTCCGCTCCAGCTCCTCCTCTCTGTGCCGTTCCTGGTTTTACCAGTGTCTTTGCTGATGCTCTCCCCTCCTCCGCTCCAGCTCCTCCTCTCTGTGCCGTTCCTGGTTTTACCGGTGTCTTTGCTGATGCTCTCCTCTCCTCCGCTCCAGCTCCTCCTCCCAGTGCCGTTCCTGGTTTTACCGGTGTCTTTGCTGATGCTCTCCCCTCCTCCGCTCCAGCTCCTCCTCTCTGTACCGTTCCTGGTTTTACCGGTGTCTTTGCTGATGCTCTCCTCTCCTCCGACTCCAGCTCCTCCTCTCTGTGCCGTTCCTGGTTTTTACTGGTGTCTTTGCTGATGCTCTCCCCTCCTCCGCTCCAGCTCCTCCTCTCCGTGCCGTTCCTGGTTTTACCGGTCTCTTTGCTGATGCTCTCCCCTCCTCCGCTCCAGCTCCTCCCCTCTGTGCCGTTCCTGGTTTTTCCGGTGTCTTTGCTGATGCTCTCCTCTCCTCCTCTCCAGCTCCTCCTCTCTGTGCCGTTCCTGGTTTTACCGGTGTCTTTGCTGATGCTCTCCTCTCCTCCTCTCCAGCTCCTCTTCTCTTCACATGTTTATTTGTCGTATTTGTCGTTAAGGATACCTCCTCACTTCTGCGGTTCAGGTCTACAGTCTCTGAAGTCCCTCAGGTCCTCCTGTCTTCGTCTCTGCAGCTCGGTCTGCAGATTAGCGGCTCGCCTCACTTGTCGGTTTTATTTTCGGACTTGTGGAGTTTTGGCGTCCAGCCTGTTAGGATGTCGGAGCGTCTTTGTCCCGTCTGTCCGTCTCTGTTGGTCCTCCAGCTCTGCCCAGAACCTTTCTCTCTCTTTCAAGGACTCAGACTCTGATTTGGCAGAAACTGCAGGAAGAGGCTGGTAGGCGGATTTAAAGTCTCTGACTTTTACTTTGGGTAAAAACTGAAGGTCAAATCACTAGAAGACAAGTTGTGAATGAAAACAGAGATGGATGGATCCGGCTGGATTAAAGTCCAGATCCAGAGTCTCAGGATGTTTGGTGGACCCGTGTTTACCTGAGGAAGGTGTACTCCTCCTGCTGCAGCAGAGACCAGAGCGAGGCCAGCTCCGCTCTGGAGTAACTCTTATCTCGGTTTTTCAGCTTCTTCCCCCACAGTCTGGCCAGAGAGCTGTTACTCCCTCCTCCTCCGCCTCCTTCCTCATCATCGTCTTCCTCAGCCAGCCCCAGAGAGTTCCTCACCTGAGATCAGGAGAGAGGGAAAAGTTAGTTTTCTTTCTGTCTGCAGACGCTGATGAAGAAGACGTGTTGTCGAGACCTCACGTCCGATCTGACTCACTTCCATAGTTGCATAAAAAACCACGTCCAAAGGAGAGAGGTCCTCCGCTGTGTCCTGAGAACAAAAACAGAGAAGGTTAAATCATGAGAGAAGAAGAGGAGGTCAATAACAGACGAGTGGAGCTCCATAGAAACAGGAAACCCACTTTGAAAGGTTCTTGACTGACAGAGAGAACCAGAGATGAGACACAGACGTCACCTGGTACTCCAGAATCCCCAGAGGCTCGTAGGAGGAGAAGTTCTCCAGTTTGGACTTGAGGATGACCGGGTTTCCTCGCCATCGCGCCTCGATCACCTTCTTGCCGTTCTCGTAGTAGAGGCAGCGTTTGTACTCGACCAGACCGAGCACACACAGATCCTCGCACATGTCCCCGGTCACCGAGCCCTCGCCGAACTCCAGACACTGTACGGCAGATTGAGAGGGACAAAAAGGAGCAGAGCTGGGATCAGTGAGGACGCTCTGAGATAATCTACAGTCATCGAGAACATCAGGAACTCCAGGTGGGCTGAACCTGGACCACATGAGGCAGAGTTCAGACCCTTCACACACACACACACACACACACACACAGTCATGTCCAGAGGTGTGAGGTTGGGGATTAGCGTGGTTCTGGTCCAGGATTACCCGGGTAATCCCGGCCGTGTCCACATTCCAACAAAAACATCCGTCAGTGAGGAGCTCAGGTTCAGACCCACAGACACAAACACCTCAGTGTTGGTTTAGACCTGCTGGATCATCCCCGTCTGAGCCGCAGAGACCTGGACCCCTGGACCCCTGAGTCCATCACTGAGATCTATGATGGACTTTGTTCGTTAGTGTCGGTGATTTCAGGGCAGAGAGATGTCCATCAAAACCAGGTCTGCAGGTCATCGAAGACTTGGACTGTGATGGTTTTTATTTTCTGCATTTATGATCTACAGAGACATCTATACCAGAAGAACACTGTTGATATGAACTATAGAGACATCTATACCAGAGAGACACTGTGGATATGAAACTAGAGAGACATCTATACTAGAGAGACACTGTGGATATGAAACTAGAGAGACATCTATACTAGAGAGACACTGTGGATATGAAACTAGAGAGACATCTATACTAGAGAGACACTGTGGATATGAAACTAGAGAGACATCTATACTAGAGAGACACTCTGGATATGAAACTAGAGAGACATCTATACTAGAGAGACACTGAGGGTATGATCTACAGAGACATCTATACCAGAAGAACACTGTGGATACGAAACTATAGAGACATCTATACTAGAGAGACACTGTGGATATGAACTATAGAGACATCTATACTAGAGAGACACTGTGGACATGAACTATAGAGACATCTATACTAGAGAGACACTGTGGATATGAACTATAGAGACATCTATACTAGAGAGACACTCTGGATATGAACTATAGAGAGATCTATACCAGAGAGACACTGTGGATATGAAACTAGAGAGACATCTATACTAGAGAGACACTGAGGATATGAAACTAGAGAGACATCTATACTAGAGAGACACTGTGGATATGAAACTAGAGAGACATCTATACTAGAGAGACACTGTGGATATGAAACTAGAGAGACATCTATACTAGAGAGACACTCTGGATATGAAACTAGAGAGACATCTATACTAGAGAGACACTGAGGGTATGATCTACAGAGACATCTATACCAGAAGAACACTGTGGATACGAAACTATAGAGACATCTATACTAGAGAGACACTGTGGATATGAACTATAGAGACATCTATACTAGAGAGACACTGTGGACATGAACTATAGAGACATCTATACTAGAGAGACACTGTGGACATGAACTATAGAGACATCTATACTAGAGAGACACTGTGGACATGAAAGATGATTCTAGTATTTAAAACCTAAACTACGACTTTCAGCATCAGAGTGAAACCCAGAGGAGAGAGACCAGCTTTAAAACTGAGTCCTGGTTCCAGAGGCAGACGGACAGACGGATGGACAGACACAGACAGATGGACAGACACAGACAGATGGACAGACACAGACAGACACAGACAGATGGACAGACACAGACAGACACAGACAGGTGAAGGTGCGCTGAGAGACATGAGGAGATCGGACAGAAGGGGGACAGGTGTGCAGACGGGTTAACTATGAGCAGACAGACGGACTCTGTAAAGACCCGGTGATAGATGACCCTCCTGAACATGTCTAAGGTGAGGGTTCAGATATTTCAGCTTGTCTCTGTGTCCCAGGTCATAAAGACGTCCTCATGGTCCGTAAATCTGGACATGAGTGGATGTTAAAGTGGAGGATATCTCAGACGGACACGTCTCTGCCAGCTGGATGTCTTTGGTTCACAGGAGGATCAGATGGATCCACATCGTGGACTGAACAGCTGTGTTTACCCCACAAGTATTTCAGTCAAAGACCCGTGGACAGAACAGTCCTGGTCTCGGTCTTTTTTTCTGAGCTGAGGATTTTGGACGTTTATCCCGACTCAGCTCCGTCTGAGAGTCTGACAGTCCGGCACAGAGTCCGTCAGTAATCCGGCTTTGACCAGTTTACTCCTGTCAGCATCTCCTCAGTAAACTGTTTAGAGTTTCAAAATAAAAGCCTGTTAAACTGAAGCTCTCTGATCAGATATTTGACATGTTCTTTTTTTTAGAGTGTGTTTTTGAACACAGAGTACTTAGTGATAAAAAAGTTCATTATTATTAATGTTTAATATTTTTATGACCGTGTGGACGGTTGTTTTTATTCTCGACATGAAAACATGATTTTTCTGCAAAGACTAATTACAAAGAGGACATGAGGACCACTCAAAATGTGTGTGTGTGTGTGTGTGTGTGTGTGTGTGTGTGTGTGTGTGTGTGTGTGTGTGTGTGTGTGTGTGTGTGTGAGTGTGTGTTGATGGACTAAACAGGAGTAGGAGGAGAAGTGTTGAGAGACAAAGAGGGCTCAGCAATTATCGCCCCCCTCCTCCTTTTTCAGATTTCAAAGGTTCCTGTCGTCTGTCATCATCGTGACTGTTAACCACTGAGTGTGTGTGTGTGTGTCTGTGTGTGTGTGTGTGTGTGTGTGTGTGTGTGTGTGTGTGTGTGTCTGTGTGTGTGTGTGTGTGTGTGTGTGTGTGTGTGTGTGTAAGCTCCTCGACTTATGCAGAAACGCGTTGTCAGTCCAAGACTGTGTCCCAGTGACATTTAATGAAGTAAACGTTAAAGGTGGAGTCGTCAGGAATCTGTTAAAGAATCTTTTTATTTTGTTTATTTACAAAAAATCTTCTAATATCAGTCAATAGTTATTAGTTATTGATTATTTGGTAATATATCGATATCTCTGTGTTCTCTTCTGTCTGTGTCGTCAACATTTGAACATTTTTGAGCGGTCCGCTCTTTCTGACTGTAAACAAAGCCGTTCTCCACCTCCTCTAACCTGATTGGTTGTGAGGCAGACGCTGCTCCCCCGTGTCGTTCAGGAGCCCAAACAAAGTTAGCGTGCTACAATATCGGACAGTAGAAACCAACCAGAAAGTTCGGAAAATTGTCTGAATCCTCCTTTGGCCACGACTGCCGACACAAGCAAGAAAACAAAGTAAATACCGGAGACTCTGGAGGAATAACGGGCGCTTAAAACGGAGGTAGACCGGACAAGAGCTAAAAAGCCGGGTCAACATAAACCATGGGGGACGCTTCTGGATCCAGACCATGCTGGATCTCTTTGAGGTCTAAAGAGGACCCTCCTCCATGTTTCTCTGCTGTGGACTCTGTGGTCCTCACTGATCCACACTAAGTCCCTGGATTTCCTCCGCCTTGCGTCACATCACACCCTCCAGCTGCTTCTGTGTCCTCGGCCCTGAAGACTGAAAACTGTCCCACCGCGCTGTTTAGAGAGGATTAGCCCCACTGACTGCTGTGTGTGTGTGTGTGTGTGTGTGTGTGTGTGTGTGTGTGTGTGTGGTATCTGCTCACAAACACGGTTTGTGTTGGACTGTCCCTGGTCAGAAAATGGACCTTTTAAAGTTCTGGTTTTGTCCCTGGACCAGGTTCCTGTGGATCTCTATGAGGGTCCCGGACCCCTTTGAAACAATGACTTGGACCTCAGCCAGTCAGGAACCAAAGCAGAACTTTGTTGATGTGCGGTGAAGGTTCTTCAGAGACACAAGTCCAGAACCTTTTTACACACAGACCCTCTGGAGGGTCAGACTGGGTCCCTGTGGAGTAAAAAACCGGATCCAGCTTTGAGTGGCTGCAGAGTCTGTTGGTGGGTGGAGCTCCAGCAGGTGTTTGTCCAGATGTTCACATTCATCTGTTTCTGAAGCTCCAGCTCCGACAGTAAACACCGTCTGTCTCCAGCGTGGATCTGACGCTCAGCAGCCAGCGCCGAGTCCAGACCAGCAACACGGACTCCATTAAGAGTCTGCCAGTCTCTGTCATCTGAGACCCGGAGCGGACGCCAAGTTTTCGGAGCAGCTGATTCCTGCCAGCAGAGCGACGCAGAGTGTTTATTTGGCTGAGTCCCCTCGGGCCAACGGCGGGAACAAACGAGAACAGGAAGTAAACGAGCTCTGGACCGAAACATTAAGATCAGTTAATGAAGTCAGAGTCAGTCTGCCAAACGGCGGCTTTAGCTCCGCCCCTCAGGAACCCCTCAGCTGGACCCACCTGTGACCTTCAGTGAGGGGGGGATCACATCAGTCTTTTCTCTCTCTCCCTGTTTTTAACCGTCCTGTTTGTCTTTTCTTCTCCTTCTTTCTCTCTTTCTTCATTCACCTGTTTTGTCGTCTGTTTCTCCTTCAGTCTGTTTTTAATTATCCTTCTTTTTACATCCCTCCATCTTTTTTATCTTCATGTTACATTTTTGTCTTTCTTCTTCTCCTCCTTATCTTTGTCTCTCTCTCTCTTTTCCTTCCCTCACTTTCATCACTCCATCATGTCTGCTAAGTTTCCTTTATTTTGACACGTTCATGTTTCATGTCCTTCCTCTTTTATTTTGTAGTTCTCTAACTCTTGTTCCTGTCTGGTTCTTGTCACACCTGCGGCCTGAGTTTGTCTCCTCACCCTCGTTACCTCCTGTATTTGTCTTTCTGTGTCTCATCGTCTCATTCCAGAGATATTCTGAGTTATTGATTCCTTTTCTCTTTTTTCTCTTCACTCCTTTTTTTGTTTCTTTTCTTTTACTTGAGGAAATTTTCTGTCCTTTAATTTTCAGTCTTTTCCTCCTTCCTTTTTTAAGCTTCTTGTTTCCCCCTTTTATTCTATCCTTCCTCTTTCTTCACTTTTTCCTTCATCCTCCCTTTTTGCTCCGTTGTGATTCCAGCTCCTCTTTTTTCCTGTTTGTTGGCGGCAGCAGAAAGCCGAGCCCGAGTTTCTCTGTCAAAGCTCTCTTTGTTGTTTTACATTCCATAATGGTAAAGGCCGAACAGTGAGGAACATTAAAACGCCTTAATGACATTCCTGTGTGAGCCGAGCTGAGAGCCGGCCGAGCGAGCACAGAGAGAGAGAGAGAGAGAGAGAGAGAGAGAGAGAGAGAGAGAGAGAGAGAGAGAGACAGAGAGACAGAGAAAAGAGAGAGAGAGAGAGAGAGAGAGAGAGAGAGAGAGAGAGAGAGAGGGAGGACTGGCTGAGTTCCCGGTGTCTGAACTTGCTGAGGTTAGGAAGGTTTTTCAGGAGTCGACAGCCTGAAGCGTTTTCCTCTGAAACGATTATAAATGATTTTCTCTGGTAGAAATAAATGATCAGATTAAAGAAATAAAATCTGAAACCACTGATGGTTCTTTGTAAAATAACAGTGTGACCCACCTTCACCTGCTGAAATCATGTTTTAACATCCAAACTTCATCAAAGCTCAAAAACAGGAACGATAATTCTCATTTCAAAACCTGATAAACACCAGAACCACCAGAACGTCATCTGTCCATCGATCCTATACCAGGTTAGTTCAGACGCTGTGGAAGATTCAGTAAAAACAGAACACTGAACTCTGGGAATCATTTTCAGTATAGACGGGGCTCGACAGTGCGACCGTTTGACTCGCGTTTGTGACTAAAAATAGATGAGTGTGAATTGTAAAATGTATTTAGGGTCATGTGAGCATAAAAAAATCAGCCGAGGCAACAAATGTTTTTTTCTGTAAATACTTCGGGTACTTTCGTACTATAAGGCGCACCATCAACGAACGCGTCTATTCCCGTCTATTATTATTATACCGGATTATAAAGCGCATGAAGCCGAACAAAACAGTCAGATCAGTCAAACTTTATTGAACTTGTTCAATAACTTAAACGTGTAAAAAGGTCTTACAGAGGAACAACATCTCCAAGTTCAGGAACAACATCTGCTTCCATCCAGACAACGACAAACCACATTCTGACAACAGGGATTACAGCTGCATGGCTCTGTAGGAGAAGAGTCCTGCTGCTGAGAAACTGGACTAATGTGGTCCAGACTTGTCCTCCTTTGAAAATATTTGGAGAGTCAGGACCCCAAAACCAGGACCAAGGAGACCCTGAACTGTGGATCAGCTCAGAATGATCGTTAACTGTCAGATTTTGAACTTGATCTAAACTTCTTGATGTTCCTCCAGACCAACAGGGGGCGAGAGGGAAGACAGTTTCCCTGTGGATCATCGAAGAGTCACGGTAACTTGTAACAGCCAGTGTGCCGACAAAGTGGAGTGAGCGATTAATCACTGGTGACAGGAGGTCAAAGGTCACCTGCAGAAATGTACAGTACCCCCATGAGTCTGCAGATCCAGTCCTTCAGACCTGCTGATCTGAGCACCAGAGAGACGAACGAACAATAGAGAGATTTTTACAGCCTGTGGGAGGTGTGGGCTGAACGCTGCATTCACCAGGACGTGTGTGTGAATCTGCACACACACACACATGCACACACACATGCACACATGCACAGTGGGTGGACCGGTTGAACTTGGGATCAGTTCACTGGAAGTGTAGGCTGATCTTACAGCTGCAGGACACAACAGTGTGTTAATGAACAAGGACACACACACATACACACACACATACACACACACACACACACACACACACACAGATACACACTCCTCTGACCCACACACACACACTTCGCTCTGGTGTTTAGCCTGCTAATGAGACGGTGATCAGGTGACTGTAGTTCACAGCTGTTGACTGAATGAAGTGGCGATCACACTCATTAAACAGCTGATTAACAGCAGCTCTCTCACACAGTTTCACGTGTTTGTCAGAAGCTGATCGTCTCCTAAAAGGTCGTATCCTCCGATCGTAGCTGATCGTAACCATTCAAGTTAACGTGTCAATTTACACCGACTTCTTTCCGTTCCTCTGCGGATCGCCGGACTCCTCAGCTGATCACAAGAGTTCTATTTTTTCTGGACGCCGGAGCATGGCGGATAAATTCAGCACAGATGAACCCGTGCTGGAAAGGAAGTCGGGCACAGACACAAAATAAAACATCCGGCGGATCTTATTTCACATTACGGGCGGAGACGAACAAGTGAAAGGTTTTTAGACGTCATTTCACCCCGATGACACCATGGATGAGGAGATGCTGATTCTAGAAGTCTAGAAGTAGATTTCCACCACTGGAAGGACACAATCTACTGCTTATATGTCTATGTGTCTGTCTTTAGAGAGACGACTTGTTATCGTGTGATTGAACGTGAATCTGCAGCTTTTTGTGAGTTCTCATGTTTCCTGCTGTCTGTAATCCTCTGCGAAAATTCGCCTCACAAACGGATCTGGTAGGAACTGTTGGACGGCAAAAACTTGAAGCTGTTCCAGACATGATGGAAATTTGGGGGTGAGTGGTGGTACTGCCACCTGCTGGACTGGAGTGTAACTGTTACTCTGCGGTTGAACCCGTTCATGACAGAAGTTTGAAAAACTCCTGAAGAGACGAAAGATAAGGAGGTTTTATGGACGTCATGAGTGTGTGTGTGTGTGTGTGTGTGTGTGTGTGTGTGTGAGTGTGTGTGTGTGTGTGTGTGTGTGTGTGTGTGTGTGTGTGTGTGTGTGTGTGTGAGCATGGTCTCTGACAGCATGCTCAGACTCACTCAGACGCTGAACGTCTGGCTGCCTAAAGGCATAAATTCACGCTGGTCTCACTTCCAGAGCGCGCCTCGCTGCTGAAAATGATAAATCAGATCAAGCTGTCGGCTGCCAAGGAGCGAGCGAGCGACGCGGCGGGAAAACACTCATAAAATCAACAAATCACATCGTTTCTCCATAGAGCTTATCAGCCGCCGTTCCTCCCTGCAGACAGATCTGAGAGAGAAAAAACACAATTACTGTGATTTAAGAAACACGTCTTCAGGCCGGCCGTCAGATCTCAGATCAGCTCTGACTGCTCAGACCAATCTGCAGTTTATTTATAGACCCTGAAGGAGTCGGAGCTCAGAGACGTTCAGGCTCAGTCCTGGTTTCAGAGACCAGAAAAAACAGGAACTACAACAACACACCAGAAGCTCCGGGTCGTGGACTTTCGTGTCGAATATGAGGAACTCTGTTTTTATGTACCTTCAGGTTTTCTCCAGGTCCCCATAAAGTTCTCTAAAGTTTCCACAGAGACCTGTCCTTGGGTCTTTGTCGGGGTCCCTGGATTGTCTGTGTGAGTCCTTCTCAGACCTGGATCAGATCTTCAGACCCGTGTTAGACCTGTCTGTCAGTTCAGGTACTGCAGGACCAGGTTCCAGGATCCTCTCTGAGTTTCTCATTAGTGTCTGTCTCCAGATAACTGACTGAGGTTGTTGTTGGTGTCTCGTGTCTCTGCATGTTCCTCTCATCCACAGTTTTCTCTCCCTGACACGCCGACGCTTTAATGACGGGGAAAGTCAACGTCTCTCTGGGTCAGTGGGAGGAAAATAAACAGCGGATTAACCCTTTTCAAACATCGTCCCCTCAAAGACACATCTGCTCATCAGTCTCAGTGTCTCAGTGTCTCAGACAGACGAGATCGGAGACAGAGCGGCTTTGTGCTGAGTCCTGTTTTTACTGGAGGCTCTGAAACGTGTCAAAACTCACATCCAACCTTCAAGAGAGCGTGATGGAGGGATGCATGCAAATAACACACACACACACACACACACACACACACACACACACACACACACACACACACACACACACACACACACACACGCAAACACACGCAAACACACACACACACACACACTCACACACCTACAGAGAGTCCAAACAAAAGGCTGATTCTGCAGAGAACAGAAACTCTGTTTGCTCTGCTGTTTATGAAAATATGAAAATATGAAAATATGAAAATATGGAACCACAAACTGATTCTGATCTGAGGCTCATGCAAAAACACACAAACACACAAACACAAACAAACACACACACACACACACACACACACACACACACACAAACAAACACACAAACACAAACACACACAAACACACACACACAAAAACAAACACAAACACACACAGACACACAGATCTTCTGGACCTCAGTCCCATCCTGACACCTGTAGTCACTGACTGCTGTGAGTTCGTCTCCTCAGCGCTGACGGCGGCGGTCTCAGCTGAACATCCTGCGCTCCTTTCTCCTCCCCCTTTAAAGCCTCAGGTGGTGATTTTATCGGCCGTCGTTCCTTCAGCTCTTCTCTGAATCAGTCTGTGAGGACTGTGACGGTTCTTGTTCACTGACAGACTCAAACTTTAGTCCTGATGCCGAGACCAGGACCAGTTGGTCGTGGACTTCATTATGACCCAGTTCATCAAACGCAGACTTTTGGGACCTGTTGGTCCTGGTTTTAGTGTGTCACAGTGAACCACATCTGGCCTAAGAGAGGGTCCTGGTTTTTCTGTCTGCCCACCATGATCTCACAGGGGTCAGTCTCAGTCTGGGGTCTCTGGTCCTGAGGGTGACCCCTGTGGGAGGTGGTCTCGAAGCCTCTTCACTCGTCTATGTTTGAGTACGTCGTGATTAAAGCGGGAAACAAAATGTTTTTCCGAGTGTCTCAGTTGGATCGGAAACAGGATGGACTCTTATACGATCAGAACCAACAGAACTACAAAGAGACCCTTTTAAAGACCCAGACTGAGTTCTGGTTTTTCATCCAGAGCAGCTCTAATGAGGGGGGGGGGGTCTTCAGACTAATGTGTGGTGAAGTTCAGAGACAGGACCGGGTTTGAACACACAGCTCAGAGGCGTCGTTTCAGCCTGATTCGGGTCAGCGCCGACTTCAGACAGAATGTCAGAGCGGCGTTGTGGTGTCGGCGTCTCTGGGCTTTGTTGTGACCCTGCAGGCCTCCTCCTCCTCCTCCTCCTCGTTGGTATTCAGCTCTGGTCTCAGACGCCTCTGCTCGTCTCTCAGAGGTTCTGGTCTTTATCTGTCCCCTCTCCTCGCTCCGTCCCTCTCTGACCTCCACTTCCTCTCTTTCTTTTTACTGGCTGCTGCAGAAACGACTCGTTTCTGATCAAAAAACACGTTTTCTGCTGATAAGTTTCCTTCGCGCTCCGGGGCTCAGAGCAGAGACGTCTGATCAGGATCTAGGATGGAGGGTCTAATTTTAAAGTTAATTTGACCGCAGAAGCTTTCATGTCTCCTGCTCTGAACTTCTCCCTCTCTGCACATGTCACTTCACTCACATTTGTTCTTCAGTTTTCTTTCCTTTCACAGACATTCAAACGTTTCCATCAGATTTCTCTCTTTGAGTTTCAGGTCCAGTTGGTGGTCGGAAAAGATCGTGGAGGAGAAGGAAAAGCTGAGAGTCTGTAACAGGCTCAGGGTCCGCTCACCTTTTCATTTTCCAGTAAATGAAACCATCAGACTCTCCGATCAAAGTGAAATCCCTCGTTTCATGGAGACCTCTGTGGTGGACACTGTGAAAGCAGAACTCGGCTTTAGATGAGATGAGGCCTCAGAGATGATCAGACAGGAGGTGGTACCATGCAGAAGCACTTGGGTATAGATGGTGTCGTGCAGGACTGGACTGGAGATGACACTCGGAAGCACTCAGGCCCGAACTACACGAAGGCGGATATTTATTTATCTGGATATTTTTGTTCTCCCGTCTAAATAAATGTACCTGTCCACACGTGTTAGTTCAAAAAAATATCTGCGTCCACACGTAGCCTTCAAACTCAATCCTATCTGTGGTGGTGCCGCTTTGACATACGAAAGTTTAGCTTCCATTCATCTGCAGGCACAGCCCCTCTAACGAAGTTGTCCCACCACTTGCTGGTCCGACCGGGTTTGACCCAAAACTTACGCTTCTGGCGAACTTTAAAACGCCTAACGTTAACGTTACGATTGCTCTCCCAAAAAAGTATTGGGCTGCAGCAGACGCCTCTGTGAGCTGCTGACCGGTGGATGTAGTTGTAAAAAATAAGGTTCACTTGCAAGGCTGAAATTAGCCCCAAAAGGGCAAAACAAACGTAAAGAATACCCTGTCTGTCCGCCATCGTTGTTGTTGTTGTTTTTCTTTTTAATTCGCATGCGCGAGCTGCGGTTTGACGTCATCGATCCGTAAAAGTCCGACCACACGAATCCACTGCGGATACGGGATACGGATATTTTTTTATTTCTCCGCTTGTTTTTCCGGATTCAGATTTATCCGGTTTGAGTGCTCCAAACTCCCGGTTTGGTGTGGTAGGGAGGCCTAATCGGACATAAATATGTGCGGTTTGAAATATATCCGCATTCGTGTAGTTCGGGCCTTAGATGTCCCTCCCAAGACTGGAGACACTGAGGTTGAGATGGAAACTCCTGGAGAGGCTTCAGGAGAAGCGGCACCATGCAGGACTGGAGCTGAGTGATGCTTCGGTGGAGACGGGTCATCACGGCGGTGCAGGACTTTAGTTTATTGTCACAAATATGTTTCTGTCTCCATGAAGTCCAGATGGAGGTCTGCAGCCTGAGCCGTCCTCCTTCACAGACACACATGAACCTGAGAAACTGTGGTTATGTAAAGTGTCTACGGTCGGCGTTATAAACCCGTCTGTCTCTGAAAGAGTTGAACATTTATAAAGATGTCCGACGTCTGGACTCGTGTTGTTGCCTGGAAACAGCAGCAGTTTGACAGGCAGTCGAGTCAGACGCTCTTTTTTTGGTGTTATTGGAGGAAATTAGCGAGCGAGCAGGAGTGGAGCCGAGCCGTCACAGCTCTGATTCTCTGAAACATCTGTGTTAAAGTGAGACGCAGTGAAGAACGCCCACCACTTCCTGTGAGGTCGGCCTCTCTGCGCCGTTAAACCCAAAGTCGGCGCTGTCGTCTTTCTCCGGGTCACATGTTCCCTCTTTTCAGATTTTCCAGGTTTCTGCGGCTCCAGCTCCGGCGCAGGTTTCACAGATGGTGTTCGCCTCCATTTCTGTCTCATCGACAGCTTGTCAGGGTGAGTGACAGCCGCCGGGGCAGGAAGTAAGGAGGGACAAACACTTCCTCCAGACTCCGGGGATCGGTCTGTGTTTATTTTTAAAGTCTGGGTACGACAGCAGAGGAGCAGAGACAGAACTGTTCCGTCCCTCCCAAATCTGCTTCTATCTGGAGTTCAGATGTGTGTTTAGGTTTTCATCCATCCGGGTCAGGAGGCCAAGAATCGTCAAGAATCAGATATTTAGAGTTAAACGTTAAAAGTTAAACGTTTCCTTTGATTCCTGGGGCCTGCTTCATGTAAAAATGACCGTCATCTGATAAGAACCAGTAAGACCAGAGAGAGAGACTGTGAGAATAATCACCCTCAGCATCTGTTTCACGTCTCCTCTGTTCATGTTCTCATCAGCACGATTAACAGCCGCATCAATCTGAACTGAAGGCATAGACAGGAAAATCGATGTGCTGCAGGTTGTTCTGAACCCGGGTTCTAAACCTCGGTTCTGAACCTGAGTTCAGAGCAGCTCTGTCCGGTCATAAAGTGTTGATACTCCAGCGGCGGTGGCGTCTGATGAATGAGTGACTCCGACTCTGACAGATTTATCTCCTCGGGTCCCTGAAGTGAAGTTTCTGCAGATGTTGAAATCTGCAGCAGCTGCTAAACGGAGCCGGACTGTGAGATAAATACTGGAGCCGTCAGGAGGATTAATCCAGGTAAACCCTGGATCTGTGTTCAGGTGATCTACAGCTCTGAGCTCTGACAGTGCTGTCTGAATCTCCACAGAAAGACCTGAATGATGATTTTCTGTCTCTGTTTTATTTCCTCAGAGTTTTACTGCAATAAAGAGGCGTTTACGATGAATCTACATCATTTATGTCTATGAGAAACACCATCATCCTCCCAACCGAGTCAACAGATGAGAAAAACAGGAAGTACCAGAACACTGAAACAAGACAAACGTGAACCGGGGAACGACGTTTACGATAAAACCTTTTAGTTTCTTCATGACAGAGAGGAACATCTCCACCAGAGACACCGCGAAGAACGTTTATTAACGCGACTTCATATCAGAGCGAAACTTTAGGACAACCACCAGGACCGATGGACGGTTAAAGAGGACTTTGATCTGGGGGACACCTAAAGGACTCCTGAGAGAAACCCAGAGTCAGTTAAGGACATTGTGACCCGAATTAAAAACATGATAAAAACAAATATGGCTGCCAGTAAAATAAACCAACAGGTGATTTAAATGATAAATATGATTAAAATCGTTATAATGTCTTTATTTCCTTCATCAGGAGTCAGTAAAAACGTTTTGATAGCCCTTTAATGAGAACATTTAAGAGTCTGCCTACAGAAAATAGTTGTGGCATTTCCCCTTTAAGAGACGTGATGGACTTCTCTGAGAGAAGTGAAGAAGACGGAGGAGAAGAGGATTAAATCTGTGAAAACGGAATCATTTAAACTTCTAAACAGAGTTTACCTGATCGGAGATTCATGGAGACTTCTTTTTGAGAACCTCGGTTGTTTTGGTGAGTTTTAACTTCTTCTAGCTGGTGATTTATTTAGTCTTTGATACTCAGATGTGAATGAATGAACGTGGGCGCGAAGCTAAGAGCCGCACAGCAGCGATGAAGCTAAACACACAGAATATAAGGCTTTATAGACTTTATTTATTTCTACAGAGTTATTTATTTTCTTTTGTCATACAGGTCGGGTTTCTTTGTGTTGTTAATGTGAACTTGTTCGGAGTTGGACTTTGCTGCGTTTGTGAGAAGATAGCCACAAGATGGAGACAAGATGGCGACTCAACGTTAGATGGTGTTCCACCGGCGCTCGTTCGTGGTTTCAGAGCGGTAAGAGTGTCTGATACTTTATTAGAGCTAAACTGGAAACAGGACTGGATTTAGAGCTGAACTGAACTTAATCTTCAAACCACTGAACTAGAACTGAGTTTGATCTGAGTTGATCGGGTCACGTTTTTCACTGTGTTCTGCCTTTAATAATTGTCAAGTTTATGATTCATATTGTGTGTGATATATTATGTTTCACTTTGTTTGGGATATAATCTTTGATAACTGTGGTTCTGATTCTTCATCTGTGAAAGAAAAAGAAGAGTTAACTCAGGGAAGAGAATAAAACCAAACTAGGAACAGCCTGTTAAGTTAAATTAAGACAGTTGATGAAAGATCGGTCTAAACTAAATCAGCATCAACTGTCCAGTTTAAAGCAGCAGTCCTAACTGGATACAAAGTCTAAACTATTTCTGAGATAGTTTGGAGAGTCTAAAAAGGAAATCGAACAGTCCTACTTCTTTTGTGAATATTTGCCTCCTTATTCTGCAGGATTATAATTTACTCCTTAAAAACTCCTTAAGAACCTGAAACTGGTATCTTAACACACCAAGCATACTACTTCTGACCTGGATCATGGGAAATCTAAAGTTTAGAGAGTTTTGGTGCTAAAACCAGACCGAGCACACGGGACCTTTTCTGAAGTTGAACCACGTAAGAGTTTTTTTCAGTCCAGTGCTAAAGCTCTTAGTCACCAGCCTGACATTGGAAAAACATGCCCCCACTACAGTACCGGGTCCAAACTGTCTGCTCTTGATTTTATAAACCCTGGATGTCCTGGAAAAACTCAGTGGCCCTCATTTTCACTGTAATCCAGATATGAGCATACATCCATAAATCAGAGGGGGAACAAGCGGCTGCCTGGAAGAAACCAAACCCATTAAAAACCGATTGAAGGTCCGGACTACGAGTAATGATGCAATCAAGCTGATGAAAGATACAAGAGAAAAGTCATTTAAACCGAAGACAGCTGGAGCAAGTTCACAAAAATATGATCCAAACAGAAAGTTATCATTAATCCAGAGTCAGGACGAGTCCGCCAAACCAAAAAGAACGATGTGAGAGGGAGACCCAACGTTGGCAGATCTTTCCCTTTTCTGTTTCTCCTCATCAATCACCAAAAACAAACTCTTTATTCAGAAAAAGAAAAAACCTCCTCAACAGTCAGATCACATATCTGCCCGCTGCGCCAAATCCTTTCTCTGAAACCACAAGACCAGCACGAGGAACGGCTCTCACAGAGATAGAAAGACAAGACGACACACACAAACGCAGACACACACACACACACACACACACACACACACACACAAACACAGACACAAACACACACACACACACACACACACACACACACACACACACACACACACACACACACACACACACACACAAACGCAGACACACACAGTTGTTTCTCTTTTACTTCCAACGACCGTAAAGATGATCTAAAAGGGAACAAAAGTAAAAACATCTTTAACTTAACTGACAACAACACATCCTCAAAAATATCCTCCAAATAAAATGAAGTACTTCTGCACAACAAGCTTAGACACACACACAAACGCAGACACACACACACACACACACACAGAACAATAACAGTTACTGAATAGAGACTAAACATGAACTCCAGTCTGTCCTCAGACTTCATGTTGGTCGTCACTAAGATAAAAAAACAGTTCTCTCTCTCTCATAGACGATAACCCGGAGGAGGTTTTCTCGCTGACAGCCCGTTAGACTTCATTCGTCTCCTCCCTGCAGCTCTTTAAAGAGTCTGACAGCAGGTTTTCAGCGGCCCCTGAACGTCTGAATGTGTCGAAGTGTGTAAACTGTGTAAACTTTGACTCGAGCGCTGAAAAAACCATCACAGGAGACTTCTTGTTTTGGCTGTCGGCGGTGTTACACCCCGTCACTTCTGGTATCTTAACCACATGTTTCAGACACAGAGTGAAGTCCTCCTGCCGCAGGCGACACGAAGACGAGCTCACGGGGTCAAGACGCCTCACAGCCGTCACGTTAAGATGTCAGCGTGTTTGTTTTTGGTGTCAGGACCTCCACAGACCTCTGACAGCTCTTACAGATGTAATGATGTCTGTGAAAGGTCAAGAATATTTAACCTGAAATGGTTTCTAAACACCATGACTCCTGAAAACAGGTTAATAGCTGTACTTTCTTTGTTTTGTCTTTGGAGTGACTGTCGTGTTTATTAGAGATTATTATGGACAGTAGTTTGTTATTTCATGCCTTTTAAAATGATTATTGTACATAATAAGTCAGAAAACGGAGCTCGTCCTGAAGCCGAGAGTGTCACGTCTGAAGACACCAGGACAGCTGATCACTTATTCTCACTTGCAGCGTTTCATAGATGTACCACAGAACAAACAGACTGTGATCGAGGAAATACAGAGGCGGGTTACCCTGTGAAGGAACAAACCCAGCTGCATTCAGAAACAGAGGTGGGCCATAAAGAATGAAGCGTGGAGCCATAAATAGGCGGAGGAATGCCAGAGACATGCAGGGACAGGGTCAGACCGAGAACCAGATCAGCCGGGAGACCATAAATAGTCAGAGGATCTACAGAAACATGCAGATTTCTGCTGTGACTGAGACGAGAGAGTCCAGGGAACCAAGGGTCTGCAGCTGACGGACAGTTAAAGGGATATTTCAGCATTTTCTGAGGTCAGGCTGGATGAGTGTGTTAGCCAACATGGAGTGAAAAGACTGCAGTTCCTCCAGTGTCCACTAGAGTCTGTCCTGCAGAGAGTCCGTCTCCATAGAGCCTCATGTTAACTCTGTACAGCAGAGATCAACATGTTTACAGTCTGGTACAGAGTTATTTTAACGATTCCTGATCAAGTTTCTAGTTTGTTTGTTTGTTTGTTTGTTTGTTTGTTTGTTTGTTTGTTTGTTTGTTTGTTTGTTTGTTGACCATCTTGAGTTTCAGTACATTAGCTTTATTAACCCCCCCCCCAAAAAACCATCTGCTGAAAATGAAGCAAAATAATTCCGATGTACTTCTTTTGATGATAAAAATCTTTCTGTGAGAATGAAGAAAACATTCAGACATGACAGAGAATTTTACATGATGACGACGTTTGATCTTTGATTCTCCTCCATCTCCTCTCATGTAAATATTCAGAGGAGATCCTGCTCCAGTTTCAGCTCTTTCCTCAGGCAGAGAGAGAGAGAAAACTGCGTCTGTGATGGAGGTAATGAACATTTCTCCGTCAGCTCTCACTCAGACTAACCCGACAGTGAAGGCTGAGCGCTAACGTCCGAGCTCAGAGCAGATCACTTGAATGTGCGATGAATGAGCTCCAACCAGAGTTTCCCAGGAGTGTATTTTTATCCCCGTCCCACGTCATCACAGTCCTGCTCACACAGAGGACTCGTAAACCTCCACCCTGAGTCTCCACCGTCTTCTCGCCTGTTTCTATCTGACAGACTCGGCGTTTATGATTCTCTGATTAAAGCGAACTTTCAGCATGAATCTGTGATCACAAAGATCAACAGTCCGTCCAAGCTCGACTGCACGGCTTCAAACCAAAGTAATCCTCCTCTGTGACGCCCATCAGACACTTCCCCCTCAGGAACTCTCCCCTGGGAGTCAGAACTGAGTGAAGTGTTCTGGTTCGGAGTCACTCAAGGATTCTGGGACTTTTGACCTCAAATCTCTGCAACTAAAACAAAAAGAAACCACCTAATCTACCCCCTACCCCACATCTGCACCATGAGGCCAGTATCCTGTTCACATCTGTCTGAAAAAGGCCCAGAGGAAGGAGGGGATCGGGTTTAGTCCAGGTCACTACAACACCTGGAACCGCCAAGACAAGTCTGAACCCGCAGGTGTGCAGTGATGGACTGAGCGTCAGCAGAGACAGCAGGATTACCATCATTTTCTTCTTCTTCTTCCTCTTCTTGCAGCAGTTACTGACGTCTCCGGAGCCAAATGAGCTTCTGGAAACATGAACCTCCTGTAGGTCTCAGTCCTCATGTTCCTGGAGTCCTCCTCTGAACCTCCAGGATGATGGATGGAGCTGAAGTCCAGCGTTAGCTCAGCAAACATGCTCTGTTTGTTTTTGTTGGATCTCTGTGTGTGTTTGGGATTTCATCAGTTCTCCTCTGGTTCTGGATGAGGTTTTAGTGTGTGTGTGTGTGTGTGTGTGTGTGTGTGTGTGTGTGTGTGTGTGTGTGTGTGTGTGTGTGGGTTTGACTGAGCTGGCCCCTTTAAAAACAACAGCCTCTTAATTTCACCACATCAGCGGGCTGATCTGAGTTTTTAGGTCTTCTGTGGTCTACACGGAGCTGAGGGTTCCTGGAACAGCTCCATCACTGAGGTTTCAGAGCTCGGACCCTCCCCAACTGTTAGCGTCTTCATACCCTGTATGATGTCGTGGACCCCAGACCCCAGACCCCAGACTCCAGTCCTTTCCCTGGCCCTGGTTCATCTCCTTCTGCTTCAGTCCATGAGATTGTTGGTTTCATGACTTTAGGATCCAGATCAGCATGGATCTGACGGACCAGAACTCTGACTCTCTGCAGCAGCAGCAGTGGACCATCAGATCCTCTGGCTGGTTCGGTTAATGAGAGTCTGGCTGCTGAGAAGAGCGCACTGCAGCAGCTGTTTGTGAACATCTCCTGAGGGGACGATCAGAACCAGAACCAACAACACTTGGTGGGTTTACTGTCATCCACAGAATTTAATATGAGCTGATTTAGAGGAAAATTCAACAGGCTCTCATCACCGCCCCACATCCTCTGATTTCAGAGCAGAAGGAGTGAGGAGGAGATGAAGAAGTGAAAGAAAACAGAGAGAAGAAACTAAAGACGACCACAGAGTCCTCCTCCTCTTCCTCCTCCTCCTCCTCCTCCTCCTCCTCCTCCTCGCTCGTCTTCACTATGTGGAGGTTCAGAGGAAAGAAGGAGCCTCATGTGATCCATTTATGCTCACAGAGCGTCAGGAGATGCTGCAGAGGATAACCACCATTTTCCACCACATCCAGAATGGCTCTGATGTGGAAGCGTTTTTTGCCATCCGCCAATTCCTACCGGATCCGGATTCCTACTGGATTGGTGAGGTGAATTTCATGGCGGATTACAGACAGCGGTAATCATGAGAACTCACAAGAACCCTCAGATTCACGTTCAATCACTCGATAACGAGTCGTCTCTCTAAAGACAGACACATAGACATATAAGCAGTAGATTGTGTCCTTCCAGAGGAGGAAATCTACTTCTAGACTTCTAGACTTCTGTTTTATTTTGAAAAGAAGCCGGATGTTTTATTTTGTGTCTGTGCCCGACTTCCTTTCCAGCACGGGTTAATCTGTGCTGAATTTATCCGCCATGCTCCGGCGTCCAGAAAAAATAGAACTCTTGTGATCAGCTGAGGAGTCCGGCGATCCTCAGAGGAACGGAAAGAAGTCGGTGTAAATTGACACGTTAACTTGAATGGTTACGATCAGCTACGATCGGAGGATACGACCTTTTCGTAACTCCGGATGAAGTGGAAATTGGGGATAAGACAGCAGATCATTAGGGCTGTAATCTGACTGACTGTTTGCTGTCTGATTGTTGAACAGCAGGATTCACAGGAGTGTAAATAGTCCGTCTGTCAGACAGACCAGCAGGACTACAGCTCCATGAAGACACTGTCCTCTAACTGCCGCTCACATTCCTGCTGACAGTTTTCAGATCATCAGTGTTCAGATTGATTTCTGATGTTATTTGTCTGAAAATCAGCGAGGACGGACTTGATTCTTCCCGGGGAAGAGTCGTCTTTACATCATCGTATGTTCAAGAAGAGGAAGAGATGGATCAGGGATGAGCTTCCCTGAGAGACAAGCTCAGGTGGAGTTTTACAGATATCTACAGAGCAGGAAGTGGATCTCAAACGTGTGGTCTATAGATTTATAAATATATGGAACTGTCTTCATATGTTCTGTTGATTCAGTTTTCTCCTGAGTTTGTTATTTGAGTGTATTTTCCCTGTAGTCCAGTCTTTGTCTTTGACTCTGTTTCCCTCCTGTTCTCTGAGTTTTATTCTTTCGATCAGTTTTATTTCCTGTTTTATTTTGTAGGAGTTGATTCCTTGTGTTTCTAGTCTGGTTTCACTTCCTTAGTTTTCCCTCCTTTGTTAATCTCTCTTGAGTCTCACCTGTGTCTCGTTTACCTGAGTGTGTATATCGTCCCTGTCTTCCCCTCTGTTCTGCTTGGTTCATGTTGTGTGTCCATGTGTGTGCGTTTGTTTGTGTCTCCAGTTGTTCTTTGTGATTTTTCCCTCTGTGTCTTTATTTTGATTTTTCAGTTGGACATTTTAAAGTTAGTTTTTGTTGTTTTTTCGTTTCGTTCTTTTTAATAAATCCTTTTTATTTGTCTGTATTTTAGGTCCTTCCTCTTTTGTTTGACTCTGGTTCATGACATGGAACTAAAATGTAGTAAATGAGACCAGAGACGGTGAACTCTTCAGGAAACTGTTTCCAGAGGAGATCAGCTGAGGACTAAGACCATCTTCTTATTGTCTGCCTCGTCCCTCGTACTCATAACAACGGACTCCTCGAACCCTGACAGTCCTGATCTGATTCATTAGAGGACCGAGGATCCTGCAGATTAAAAACACGGAGTCTCATCCACGAACTGTTCATGCAGCAGAGCAAACGGCGTGTTTATTGAACCTCCATGTTGTTTGAGGTCAAATCTGCTCCGTCTCGTTCAAATGAACCTCATCAGTAAAAAACAGCTGACTCACAGACAGCAGTGATGACTCTGTTATAGACAAACAGGAGCTGAGGACCAAACCTGGTCTTCTAAAACCGAGGATCTCACCGTTAAAATCAAATCAAGTAATAAGTCAGGACTTCACAAGTCCAGGTCCACTATCAAGACTATGCTAAAAGAGCCAGACCTGAAATTGAAGTCTGGTCCAGTTCTTGTCAACAGAACCAGAACCGGTTTGAATTTATCCCCAAGTCTTCATCAGTCTCCTCCTTTCCTCCACCCTCACACGAGCCGATCTAAAACCCGTACCATAAATGAAGATTCTGGACTCACCAGTCTCTGCAGGATCCTCTTACTCTTGTCGTCGGTGCAGTAGTCGGACAGGATGCTCCTGTGGACCAGAACCAGGCCATTCAGGAACAACCAGGATCCAAACCAGAGCAGAGCGAACACCAGGGTCCCCCGTCGGGACCACAACCTGAGACCCAGCCACCGGAGCAGGCACAGCCCGCCGCCGCGACCCCCTCCGCCCGAGATCAGACCTCCAGGGAGCATGGTGGAGACTCCTCAGATGAAAACTGGTCCCTCTCAAGACTTGAGCGGCAGAGACTTGGATCTCCAAAGTTTGGTGTAAAAACAGAGACAGTCAGCTCTGAGGAAGTGTCTCATTTGTGATCGTAGATGTTAGAATCAGAAGTTATTTCCGGTTAGATTTGGATTGGACCGTTTCTCTGCAGAGGTACGTGTGTTTTAAAAATATAAAGAGGTCCATCGTCGGCGTATCGAGTGAGACCGTTCAGAAACCAACCCGCCGTCGCCCTGGACATCTCCCCCCCGTGAAATCTCTGATGTTATTTGGGAAGAAACCAGGAGTCATCGCTGTAATCCAACATCCAACCGTGAAAACATCCAGAACATCCAGACAGAAAAACCACAAACAGTCAGGAAACCAGCAGGAGAAGAGAGCAGCCTGTAATCCTCTAATCAGATCCACAATGAGACCGAGTCCACTGGTCCGGCCTCACGCTCGGCTCTGCAGCGCCTCCTTCAGGATGATTCAGGATGTGGTCGGTTCTTGGTGAGGTTTAGTCTTTTCATTTCCGTCGAGCTGATTTATTTTCCTCCCAGCGGGTCTCTAAATGTTGAGCAACAGGAAATAACTTGGAAGCAGCCGAGTGACCACCGAGCTGTGTGATGTGGGAGTCTGTGGTGTGGCATCTGGACACACACACACACTCACACACACACTGTTACTCACACATACACACACACCAGCAGCAGACGCTCACTGCCCTGCGAGGTTGTCCTTGCATCACCTCCTCATGGCGTCTGAAGTTTTCGTGTGAAAAACAAACTTGGAAATCGTCCAACAGAAGAAAGTCTGAGTCTGAAAAAAGAAGAGACACACACACACACACACACACACACAGACACACACACACACACACACACACACACACACACACACACACACACACACACACTTTGTTTACTGAACATGTTCATTTGAATGATAATGAAGCACCTCTGGGCATCCTGCTGCCTTTGTTTACATTCAGCCCTCTGTGTGGACAGCTGTTTGGAAACGAATCCGACTGATTCAAACTGATCAAACCGATCAAATTGATCAAACTGATGAGGATAACCTGAACGGACACAGGTGCCGCTCAAGTCCAGGAAAAGTTCAGTTTCCTCCTCGTTTCATTTAGACGGTGAAACTTCTACGTCCTGTTTTCTAGATCCCTCTTGAATCTCACGGCTCAGAGAATCGAACCTCCTGGTTTTGTAAAAACAGTTCACTCTGCAGTGGCTGTAACTCATCGTTTAAGATGAGTTCAACAACTTCTCTGTGAGTCCGACTGAGTTTTACTTTTCATCAGATGAATTTACCTGATAGACGACGGCAGTTTCCCAGAATTCATCAGGATTTCATCCGCTGACAAAATAAACCTGAACAGGAGGATAAATCTGAATTACGCTTCAGCTAATAGACGTAAACTCTGACATGAGTCCTCCTGCAGACCTCCTGCTGCTGAGGAGACCATGGAGAGGATACCCTCACCCACAGAGTCCTCGAGGTGAAGCTGGAGTCTGCAGCTCCTCAAAGTGGGACCACAGCAGGATCTGAGTCCTGGGATTATTCCTGCTCTCCTGCTGAACCCTTGACTGTGTCTCAGCGTCAGGTTCTTCAAATGAAGATGTTTGCTGAATCTTTGAAAAGAAATGAGTCAGCGAGGCGAGGCACACAGAGGAGTTCAGAGTCAGACAGCTCCGTCTGTGGTCTTCATGAATCCCTGTCAGACTCTGCTCCAGTCATGTCTGTTTCTGACGAAGGTTAAAAATCAGCAAATATCTTTGATCAGTCTGAATTTAATAAGAGCTGTGGATGAACAAGAATCTTACCGAGAGAGGAAAAACAAACATATATATGTATATATAAATAAGTGAGAGGGCTCTTTACCTTTAGAGGAGTAATCACAGACGCAGACATGTGGATCTGAGGCGTAAATCCTGAAGGACGGGGCCGCAGTCATCTGGTTTCTCTTTGTCAGCATTTATTCAAAGTTCTTGATTCACCTGAAGGCCGTCCTGAGTTCCAGGTGTCTTTATCTCAAAGACATGATAATGGAAGTGTGACGGTCATGGACCAAGTCAGGGACACGTCTCTGTGCTCATAGAAAACCGGGCACGTCGCTCCAGAGCCGGCTGAAGATCGTGGTTCCTGGAGGTTTCTGAACTAAACCTTCAGAGGAGGGTTACAGCAGGACTTCAGACCCTGAAATGGACCCGCTCTTCTTCTGAGGGACGTCTCTCCCTTCATTGTTTTATGGATGAATAAAGACAGAGTTTGTTATCCAGCACAAACCTGTTTGTGTATCTTACTGTTTAAAAATCCTGACGTCAGAGATGTTGATCAGATCTTCTTCCTTAATCAGGACTCAGAAATCTTTGGATCTGGTCCTCTGGTTTTCCTCTGCAGGATTGTCTCTCCACAGAAGCTGCAGAAATCCTCAAAATACAGAAGCTGATTTTTCTGCAAAGTTCAACTCACAAATCCTCTCTAGCTCTGCCATCAAAACTAGGAGAGAGAAGATCTGTAGGTCCTCAGGTTGTCTCCAGAGATACTTCAAACTTGACCCTCTTGAAATCCTCTTAAAACCACCGACGGTTTTCTGTCCGCTCTCTTCAGAAACTCCAGAAACTCTGAGCTCTGTGAGCTGACAGCTGGGGCAGCCGCTGTAGATCCATGAAGATGCTCCTGGAGACAAAGTCAGAGTGTTTCCTTCAGAAGAGGATCCTCCTGTTCGCCTCAGGAGCTCAAACCCGCACTAAACCCTGATCCTGGACTGTCAGGCTGCGGCGGCGGCGGCAGACATGGGCTGTTCCTGCAGCTCTGGTTTCTCCTCACACTGCTGCTGCTGCTGCTGCCTCGCTCGCCCCCTGTCTAATGCACACATACAGCAGAAGAGTGTGTGTATGAGAGAGAGGGGAGAGAGAGAGAGAGAGAGAGGAGAGAGAGGAGAGAGAGAGAGAGAGAGAGGAGAGAGAGAGAGAGGAGAGAGAGAGAGAGAGAGAGAGAGAGTCAGGCTCAGGCTTGTTAGTTCAGCCTCTTTCCTTTCCTCCTTCTTCCTTCCTTCAGTCTGCTGCACTCTCGGCTCTTTCCTAAAAACTGTGTGTGTGTGTGTGTTTGTGTGTGTGTGTGTGTGTGTGTGTGTGAAGGGGGAGAACAGAGGCGGCTCCTTCAGCGTCCCTCCCTTAAGAAACTCCCCCCTCCTTACCTCTCTCTTATATTTACATGCTACTGTACCCCCCCCACCCACCTCCTCTCTCCCTCCTCCCCCTCTTAACCCCGTTACCACGGCAGCAAATCTCTGCTACGGTTCAGTCCCCACATGCAGCTTCACAGGACCTCGCCAAATTAAAAGCGTTCCTCATTCATCTCACTTTTCTTCCTTCCCTCGTTCGCCCCCTCCCGCCCCCACCCCCCAACCCCCCATCTGTGCCATATACGGCGAGGCCTCCAATAAAAACAGCTCAGAGGCCCAGAGCTTGTTGGTAATTGCCCGATTTGTAAAAATGCCAATAAAGTTCAGAGAACACAGAGAGAGTGAGCTCTGCTGCTGCTGCTGCTGCTGCTGTGAGGGTCAGAGTCTGTCTTTGGGTGTTTGATGTTTCTGCAGAAGAACAGTTATCAGAGTTAATGTTGGAACCACTGCAGCTCTCAGTTGATATTTGCGGCCACTAGAGGGCAGAAAGACACCCTTCAGAGAGCAGCAGCTCTGTGTAGGATGAGACCAAAGATAGAGATGAAATTTTATCAACATCACAGTCCAGTTTTAGAAAAATCGTCGTACTCCTCCAGCATGAAGGTGTGCCGCAGGGCCCCATTTTAGACCCCCTTTAGTTTGATATGAATATGAATGATGATGTTAGAAGCAGCTTTCCAGTCAGCTGTGTGTCTCCAGGTGCTCTAATTGGTAACCATGGTGACAGAAGATGCATCACTACAGCAGGAGAAAGGGGGCTTGAAGCTGAGAAAGCAATGCTCAAACTACGCCCTTATGCTCTTTGTCTTTAACTGCTATCTTCATGATAAAGAGCTTGTGAGAACCACAAGACTCTGCTGAACACGTTGATACAACTTCTGTGTTTGTGGAGCCAAAAATATCTTAACAAGGACAAGTTAAAAACATGTCCAGTTTGTGTTTCCTCTGAAAATCCTCCTTTCAGGTTTCTATTGGAGTCAATGGAGAAAGCTGGAGAAATGTTGGTGATATCTTTGGCAGTTGGTGTCTGCCCAGGCCACTGTGTGTGTCCTATGGCTTTGATTTTTGAGATGAAGAGTGACAGCGAGTTTTGCCATCACTGTACCAAATATTATCTGTGTAGAGTGAAGTGAGTTGTCACAATCCTTTTGTAAAGACAAAGTTTTGAGGATCAATTTTCAGCCCCTCTCACTCTAGCTGTGAGGTCACCCACTCTAGCTGCCAACATTCCGTGCAATACACACTAATGTTAAAACCTGAGGAGGTCAGAGAATCCTGTGACTGTTTGAACTGTCACTGTGAGAAAAGTATGAATGACATGAAGATGGTGAATGAATGAGTGAATGTCTGAATGTGGGTGAATGTTTTAAAGTTTGAATGAAGTTTCTAGGTGAAAGTATGAATGAGTGAGAAGAGGTTGAAGTTGACTACGTCTGAAAGCCTTTTCCCATTGACTCCCATTATAACAAAGTTTAAAAACAGATTTTAATAGTTTGAAAAGTACAAATGGGATTAAAAATGTTGAAGATGTGGAATAATGCTGAGAGGTTAGTATTTTTTTATAATAATCATTATAGTTATAATAATACTAATAAAACTTGAGTGTATCATGTTCAGAGTGAAATCTTTGCAGACAGAGTTTGAGCTGTAAACACGAAGTCAACAGTTTGAGAAAAGACGAAGACGAGCTGCTCGAACTTTTGGAGAGGCTGATTTTTTTCCCTTTTCCTCCTTCAGCAGAGTTACAGTGGAAAAGTTAATTTTGTCTGTCTGAGTGGAGACAGGAACTGCAGATAAATCTGTTCAAACTCTGGAATAATAAAAACTTCAGTGCGTGGGCGAGACTGATCTGTGGCTGTGTGATCGGCCGTCAGGCCGCAGAGAGCCTCGCTGTCAGCCGCTCTGCTGTTGGATTAATGTTGGCAATCTTCTCTCTGACTGCAGCAGGCGGTGAGGGCAAAGACAGAGAGCAGACAGGAATACAGACGCTGGAGAACAAGGAGAATCGGATATTTAAACTCCGGAGCTGATGGGCTGAAAAAGAGAGAGAGGACCAGAAAGCAAAGTGAAAACAGAGGAGGAGGTCAAAGGTTCAACAGCAGACGCAGTTATTGGCTTCATGGTGGACAGAAGCAGAGCTGTACTCTGGCTGTTTGAGGGGCAGGGGCAGAAACAAATAAAGAGGGCACCCCAAGATCTGTTCAGATCTGTCTCCAGAAGACATTCTGCAGTTTCTTCACTTTTCACTCTCTTCTTAACGCCCTCTGATCTCTCAAGAAGTTGGTGGACAGAATCACTTCCAGCCAATCGAAGCACTCTGCAGAAATTTACAGAAAAGCCCGTCTGAGTCCTGATCCTGAGGAGACACAGGGCAGCAGAGAGACTTGAGCAGAAATCACGTCATCTTCTTTAAAAACCAGGAGCTGCAGTCTGAGCTGCTGCTGACGCCTCTCTGAATATTCAGACCTTCTCAGCAGAGCACTTTTTGTCCTCTAATTGCCAATTAAACCATCTGCTGCTCGGCGAGCTCGTCTCTGCAGCTTTCCGGCTCTCGATCACAGAGCGGACTTCTCGTTAACATCATCCGCTCATCTGAGCCGCCGTGGTACAGCCGGACACTTATCACAGACTCCTCGTTAGACGCAGCCAATTACCTGAGGTTGCTCGTTTAGGGCAGCGGCTCGGCTCACATGAACATTAACGGACTAAAACGCAGAGAGGAAAGTTGCTGGCTTTGCAAAACTGCAGAGATTTTCACCTTCTGGTTTCCTGAAGTTCAGGCCGAGGTGAAAAGTAAGTTTAAGTGACCTTGAAACAGCGGACTGTGGAGTCAGGACTGGGAGTGAAATGCTGAGAGGTCCTCAGTCAGAGCCTCAGAACCTCAAAACATCCAGAGCTGTGTCACAGCACCTCCTGGTGGCTGATAGTGGTATGTGCAGAAAATCAAAAAGGCGTGTAAGAGAGTCAGACAGAGCAGTCAGGAAACGGAGAGAGATAGAGAGAATAAGAGATGGATGGATGGATCGTCTGAACTTTTGTTTAGGACCGTACAAACGTCGACTCTCCACCTGAAATATTTGCAGTTGTGAAAAAAAAGTCTGTGGAACATTTTGGTTTAATTTTTTAATTTTTTTATGAAGCACTTGTTAAAAATCCGTCTCAGACAGAGTTTACAGAGACAGGGGTCTCACATCTCAGTGAACATGGAGTGTTTTTGTACATTGTATTTGAAACCTCCGACTGAATCACGTTGTAGGAAGTCAATGTTTCAGATGTTTGACCTGACGCCTGCAGGGTGGGTGCTGTTTTCTGACAGCATTCAGAGCTGAGTCATCCCAGGTGGAGGTGGTTTAGTGTGGAGCTGTCTCAGTGTCTGCAGAGTTTGTGTCAAGCAAATACTGATGGTACTCAAAGATCGGACTCTGACGCTCTGACCTCAGAGTGTGAACCATCCACGGCCCAGTCCGATCTTCTCCACAGTCAGCCTCTCTGGACCATCAGGACTTAGCTGATCCTCTTTCCTCTCTCTGATCGCTCACACCAGCAGAGATCACGAACGCCAGCTAATGAGAAAAACAGATCACAGAAATCACAAATCAATAATATTGGCGTCCAAGTTTGCACATTTAGACCATAATTTACAGGGAAATTTCAGATGGTGACAGTTTCCAGGCTCAGAGAGAGAGAGACATCCTTTGTGCTTCAACATTGACATCGGTCCCTGTCATCACAGGACTTAGTAAACAACTGAGATACTGACCCCAGAAACTCCAGTCTGTAGTTTGGACTCTCCTTTAGATCCAACAGCTGCTTCACATCTTTGTCCTGCAGGTTGTTGTTCTTCAGCTCCAGCTCTCTTAGATGGGAGGGGTTGGACCTCAGAGCTGAGGCCAGAGAAGAACAGCTGACCTCTGACAGTTTGCAGCGCCACAACCTGAAAACAGAATCAATCACACGGTGTTGTCTTACTGTCCTTTTATTTGTTTTGTATTGTTCATATTTATCAAGTTCATAAGTTTGAGGTTCTGAGGGGCTCCTGAAATGTTTCCGGTCATTACGTCTAATTCTTTGTCACTTGATAACTGTTCAGGAGTCCTGGTTTTAAGTATGACCTTCTGTGCTGTGTTTTTTCCTGGGTCTGATGATACTGCGTCTTCAGGATGTTACATATCCTCAAGACCTGCAGGAGAAGGTCAGTGCAGGTCCTGACCTCACAATCTGTACTTGACTTGGGCGGACAGTAGAGGTTGGGCTGAATTCCTTGTTATCAGATAGTTGTGGGTTTGAACGTAAGATTTTTTTTCTGACAAAGAGAAGTCTCTGACCACAGAATCTCCAGCCTGCAGCTTGGACTCCCCAGAAAATCACAGAGCAGCCTCACCCCAGAATCCTGCAGCTTGTTTTCATTCAGGCGTAGCTCTCTCAGGTGGGAGGGGTTGGACTTAAGGGCTGAGGCCAGAGAGTCACAGCTGATCTCCGTCAATCTGCAGCCACTCAATCTGGAATGAAAACAATGAAGTCCCTCTGAGTGTTGCAGCAGTAATTTCAGTATTTGAATTTCCTGATGTTCGTGACTTCACATGAATACAGGTGAATGTGAAGCACAGCTGAACCTAAAATGTGCAACACCAGCCAAAGATATGGATGAGAAATATACACAATAAACAATCCTGTTAGAATAAAAATGAAACGTATGGTTTGGTCACATTATGCATTCATCAGCAACAGTCACTGATCCAACCTCAGAATCTCCAGTTTGCAGTTCGGACCCGCCAGTCCAGTAGACAGCAGCTTCACACCTGAATCCTGCAGCTCGTTGAAGCTCAGGTTCAGGTCTCTCAGATGGCAGGGGTTGGATGTCAGAGCTGAAGCCACGACTTTAAAGTGAATCTCTGAGAGTCCACAGCCAGAAAATCTGTGAGGTGACATGTTCGTTAAAAAGCCAGTTTCAAAGAGGACACTTGAAGATCGGATCGTTTAAAGATGTCGTTATTGTGACCACCAAACTTTGATAAAGTAACCATCACATTTAGACTTACTTAGCCTTCCTGCAGTTCCTCACAGCTGGGACCAGTCTCAGTCGCCCCTCCTTTGTTGTGTTGTACTTCGTCAGGTCCAACTCATCCAGAACCTCCTCAGACATCTGCAGCACGTAGGACAGAGCAGAGCAGTGGATCTCTGAGAGCCTCTCTGATCTGTTCTCTGATTTCAGGAACTCTTGGATCTCCTTATGAACAGACAGATCGTTCATCTCCATCAGACAGTGGAAGATGTTGATGCTTCTGTCAGGAGAGGTTCTGGTTTGGTTCTCCTTTAGGTTTTCAATGATCTTTTGGATAGTTTCTGGGCTGTTGTCTGTGTGACCCAGCAGACCTCCTAAAAGTCTCTGGTTGGACTCCAGAGAGAGTCCATGAAGGAAGCGAACAAACAGGTCCAGGTGACCGTTTTTACTTCTCAGGGATTTAAGCATTGCTTCACGTAGGAGGTCATCCAGGGTTAAATCTGGATGTTTTGCCCCCAAAAAAGCCACCAGAACTTCTGTGTTCCTGTTTGTGAAACTGTGGATCATGTAGACTGCAGCCAGAAACTCCTGAACGCTCAGATGAACGAAACAGTAAACAGTTTTCTGGAAGATCACACTCTCTCTTCTGAAGATCTCTGTACAAACTCCTGAGAACACCGAGGCCTCTGAGACATCTAGACCACACCGCTCCAGGTCTTCTTGGTAGAACATGATGTCTCCTTTCTCCAGATGTTCAAAGGCCAGCCTCCCCAGCTTCAGAAGAATTTCCCTGTCAGCATCCATCAGCTCCTGAGGACTTGTCTCATGTCCTCCTTCATACTTCTGCTTCTTCCTCTTAGTCTGGACCAGCAGGAAGTGTGAGTACATGTCAGTCAGGGTCTTGGGCAGCTCTCCTCTCTGCTCTCTGCTCATCATGTCCTCCAGAACTGTCGCAGTGATCCAGCAGAAGACCGGGATCTGACACATGATGTGGAGGCTCCTGGAGGACTTGATGTGTGAGATGATTCTTCTGGACAGATCTTCATCTCTGAACCTCTTCCTGAAGTACACCTCCTTCTGGTCGTCAGTGAAGCCTCGTACTTCTGTTATCCTGTCCACACATGAAGGAGGGATCTGATTGGCTGCTGCAGGTCGAGAAGTTATCCAGATGAGAGCTGAGGGGAGCAGGTTCCCCTTGATGAGGTTTGTTAGCAGAACGTTGAGTGAAGACTTCTGTGTGACGTCAGACACAACCTCAGAGTCTGTGAAATCCAGAGACAGTCTGCTTTCATCCAGACCGTCAAAGATGAACAGAAGTTTACAGACAGCCAGCGTCTCTGCTGTGACCTTCTCTAGTGTTGGATGGAAAACATGGAGCAGACTCAGAAGACTGACGCGCTGTTCTCTGATCAGGTTCAGCTCCCTGAATGAAAGCAGGACCACCAGATGGAGGTCTTGGTTCTCCAAACCCTCTGCCCAGTCCAGAGTGAACTTCTGCACTGAGAAGGTTTTTCCAACACCAGCCACGCCGTTGGTCAGAACCACTCTGATGAGCTTCTTCTGTTGGTCAGGTAAGACTCTAAAGATCTCATGACACTTGATGGGTGTGTCATGGAGGGTCTTCATCTTTGAAGTGGTCTCCAGCTGTCTCACCTCATGTTGGGAGTTCACCTCTTCACTCAGTCCCTCTGTGATGTAGAGCTCAGTGAAGATCCTGTTGAGGAGGGTTTGACTACTTCCTGTTTCATCACTTCCTTCATTCACACGTTCACATCTCCTCTTCAGACTGATCTTATGTTCATCTAAAACCTCCTGTGGACCAAGATCTTCTGAAACAGAGAGTTGAAGAGTCTGCTTAAAGTTTATGAAAAGTGTTGTTGTCCATGCTGCTCAACAAAATACACAAACATTTGAACACACTCGTGCTTCAGACCCGATCATCGGAGCAGACGGGTGTTCAGTCTTACTTTGTTCAGTCCTGGTTCTGGTTCTTTTTCCACAGAGGGGACAGGAGGGGTCTCTGGATGAACCAGACGTGATGCACTGTCTGCAGAACCAGTGTCCACAGCTGGCGGAGACCGGATCCTTCAGAACCTCCTGACACACAGCACAGCAGGTGGGCTGCTCCGTCACAGAAACAGGACTCTTCTTGGTCTGTCTGCTGAGTAGAGATGTGGGCTGAACAGTTAATGTCTCAGAGTCGAAAATGTCAAACATGTTCTGCTGAATTAGGGCTGCACCGTTTTGGCCAAAAATAAAATCGATTTTTTATTCAGTGACAAATTCACCAAACTTCACTTCAAAAATAGAAAGTTTTTCTATCATCGCTCAAAACAAAACCACTGAAAATGATGTAGTGCATATGCCAAGCCAGTAAGTGGCGCTGTAACGCTGTTTGTCACATGATCGTTTCCAGAGATGCAGATAGACATCCACACGGAGATGAAATGGTCGTCGTTTACAGATTTATTCACTCTCTGACCCGTTTTCAAAAAGTACGTTTACAGTCACCTGAAACGCCGATATGACAAAAAACTTTGGTGTTTCCTCCTGAATTCGTTTCCATGGTGACGGGTTGATACCGCCTTCAGACAGACTTTACAGCGGGGAGTGGTTTACTCTTCATCTGAAACTGTGAAGTCGTACCAATTCAACACGACTGACTCGCTCTTGTCCTATTTAACCACGAAATTATCGCCTTCTTTAGCAAACGCCATGTTTGTTTACACTGGTGTGTGTGGGAACTGGGGAGTGTTCCTGCAGGAAGGAGGAATCTACGGTGGCCTGGAGGGGCGAGACGTGATAGAGAGGAAAATCTTTTTGAGGATTTTAAGTTTTTAACATCGTCATTATTATCAGGTTCATTTCCACTGACATAACGACATGGCGTCCGGTATAACGGCCGGTTAACAACAGTTTGCTCTAGAAATTGGAGATTAAGTTATATGTGGGTTGTGCCTGGTTATACTGGTTATACTGGTTATACTGGTTGAACTGGTATATACCCACTAAAGCAGAGCATTGAGTGACCAGAACAGGCATGTGGACTATTTCCTGAGAAAAGTCAGTTTGTCAAAATTAAACTGTAAACATGCAGGAAGTCAGAAGTTCCTGAACATCCTGCTGTTTAGGATTTGCTCTGTTAGATGACATTAGTGGGGTCCAGCAGACAGGTGTGTTGGACCACATAAATCAAGACCTGGTCCAAGTAGAGCTTGAATGTACCCCAGGTCTTCTTGTTCATATTAGTTGTAAAATCGAGGATTGAAAGAAGTCGTTTCCGCACACATTGATATGTGATATGAGGATTTTATGAACGGTTTCTCATGTGTCGACCTTTGCCTGGTGAACATGAACTTTTTTTTTTTATTCCTGCTGTCGGTGTGACTCCCTCTGTTATCAAAGTTCTTTATCATAATCATCAGCAGTAAAGCTGAACCTCGGACCGTCGCAGAGATTACAGCACATTCATAAACAGATTTTGATGTTGGAGTTAAAGGTTTACTTTTAAAAATCTGAACAAGGTGGAGAAGAACTTTGCTTACTTTGTGTCCGGTGTTTGAGGTTTTCCGCTGAAGTCTAGAATGTCACGTATGGACTGGTGACTCTTTAGAGATGGACAGGTGGGTACAGCAGACTCTGATCCATCTCTGTTTTCCTCAGATGAACTCATCTTTTCAGACACGGAGGGAAAACAGACGACATCAGTGATTAAACAAAACAATGAAGGCAGAAATCCACGCCTAAAGTTAGCGCCATCTTATCTCCTTAACCTTAGCTTTAAAAACTGTCCCTGCCGCCTTAATCCTGGAGTTTCAGATCAGACAACATCTACATCTGTACCGTGATACAGAACAAGAGAAGAAGAAGAAACAGCTGACTTCAGCGCAGGCTTGAGGACATTTTGACTTGAAGTCCACGGATGATTCTGCAGATCTTCTCTTGGTCGACCACAGTCTGAATGCTCACCTTCACCTCAGTTTGTTTTCTCCTTCTGCTTCGACCCGGTTCAGGTCCAGACGCCATTTTCAAACCGTCTCTCGCTGTTCCCACACTTTCCAGTAAATCTCTAAAAGACGTCGACAGTCTGAAAAGTTTCAAGCGCACCTTAAAAACCCTTAATGAGTCCTGATCCTGATCGACTAAAGTCCTGATCCACCACAGGAGTCTGATGACTGTACAGTTTAAGGTATCAAATAATGGACTGGACTTATCTGAACCAGTCTGTATTCCTCATGAGGAAAAGTTAAAGGCGCGGACATGATCGGGTAAATGTTTAACAGAGAAACTATAAAAGTTCAGTCGGAGCAAAGATCAGGGAAATTCTGATTAATCCACTTTATGACTGCAGAAGACCAAAGACCGAGGAGCGAGACACGTCAACTCTGACCTCAGACGATTTACAGGGCACTGTTTGTGAGACCACTAAACCACATCAGCAGTTCATGGCTGACAAACTGAACTCACATTCTCTGATCTGTAGAGATGATGAATTTCCTCACAGTCGGAATAACACCTCAATCATGTGTTTGGGGTGTAGAATTAGGGTTATAATGTTTTATATTGAACTGAATTTCTGAGGACAGTCAGATCAGATGTAAATAAATTTGTATTGATTAAGTTTTTGAACAAATGGACGATCTCACTCATCATCATCACAGGAATCAGAGTTTAAATCAGAAAAACCAAAACGTGAAGAAGTAAAATGGGACCAGGGATGAAGACTTGAGACTAGGTAGTCCTGTACTTATAGGTTTTTAGCACTTCTACATACTATTTTATTGTATTATTTTATTTTCATATTCATTTTTATTATTTCATCGTTCTTGTATTATTCTATTATTCTATCATTTTATAATGGTATTTTTTCTTGTGTTATTTTATTGCTTTTATGTAAAGCACTTTGGGTACCATTTGGGATATTGTAAAGTGCTATATAAATAAAATTTGATTGATTGATTGATTGATCAGGTCTAACCTGAGCCTGAAAATCCTAAAGACAGATGAACGTCTGAAGAGCGAGGCTGAGGCTGTCTGTGATCTGCTGGATGGTTAGAGAAGGTTTCTCCTCTCTCTCAGGTTCTTTAGTTTACAGAAACATGGAGCTGAATGATCTCAGAGCTGCTGTTGGAGATCCTGATGATGTTTCCTCAGACTGATCAGAGTCAACTATTTTTGATTTTTGACGTGTGAAAAAGAGTTAAAATTAGAAATGAGCACAACATGAGACTTTCTAATATTTGTCCAAATAGGTTGAAAAAATAAAATAATTGAAAAACTGTAATATTTCAACGGCTCTCTGAGTCTCATTCAGTTCCTTGGAGTGGCCACTAGAGGTCAGCCTGAGCATGTGTTGTTTCACGGCGGTGAGACAATTAAAATTTCTCTGTCAGATTTTTTAATCACTTTTTTTAATCCATGTGTGACAGTGAAGTGACCACCACAGCCTCCAGGGGGCGCACACATGACAGTGAGTGCTTTTAATGCTGCCAGTAACCAGGATGCAAACTTAAAAAAACAGAGTCAACAAAGTTCAGCTTTAACGGTCCTCACAGGAAAACAAAGACTCTGATTTATTTCTGTCCAAGCAGAAGCAGCTGGACATATCTGACACACACACACACACACACACACACACACACACACACTGAGGTAATACATTCCTCAGCTCCACCCTAACCTCCCTGTAACCTTAACCTTCAGCCGTCTTGAACAGCCAAACTGCCCTGTGACTCAGAGTAAAAAGCTGCTGTCTGATGTGGAGTCTGCTGAACGCCTCGTGTTTCAGAACAAAGAGCCTCGCCATGGCGAACAGATCCACAGACAGCAGACATGAGGCCAGCGCTTTCTTTTCTCTGCTGCAGCTCTGAAGTTAATCCTCGGCACAAACAGAACTGCTGGGAAATCAACTCTCACAGTCAGCAGGGCGATGAGGATTAACACGCCGACCATGATGATGATGACGGGCAGATTCTCTCTGCAGGCTGATATCAGAGCGGTCAGGTGACCGACAGGAAGAGTCTGCTTTCAGGTTTTATATAAAGCTTTTAGCTGACAACAAACACGTGACAACACAACACCAAACTGTCGAGCAGAGTTACATCTGTGCAAAATTCCACTTTTCCACCCACACCATGCAGAAATATGTCTTATAAATGGATGTGAGACCCAGACTTAAAGCAGACAAACCCTCATGCAGTCGACACAAGCGCGCTCATTTTATTAGTAAAGAGACGTCTGAGGATTCATGAAGACATGCAATAATCTGACAAAGTCTAAGTCAAACTAGGCAGGACTGTTTTCATCATGAGGAGTGATAAAATCATCTTCAAATGTTTAAAGCCTTCATATTTGGTCGCTGACAGGCTCTGAGGGGTTGATGTTGAATTTCCTAAAACTGCAGAAACTTCTTGGAAGATTTTTGTGTTTTTTAAACTTGGATCACTCTTCACACCAAACTCTGTCAGCAAAAACCTCCCAGAGAACCGGACCTGCTCGTCCACCGCGGATCAAACTGACCGAGTTTTAGATCGTATAAAATAACATAATTACCAATTTGATTCAAGCAACAGAAGGGCAACTCTGCATGCATGAACACAGGACACGTGTCACCCTTAAAAGAACAGCAGCAGCTTTTATTGAAACCTCTTCAGCCACTTTAGACGTCTTCACATCTACAGAACTCTGGAAACACTCAGACTCAGACACGTACAAAAGGAGATTCTGTCAATTCAAAAAGCACATCTCTATTTTTACAGGAAATCAAAGTTTGGTTAGTGTTCGTATCCTTTCTCTGCTCACATTCATAAAATTAAACTCAGATATCAGTTTCTGTTTTTTTGATGCTCATGAAACGTCGTCAGTTTTAGTCAAAATACTTTCGAACACGATCAGCAGGTTTGAGTGACTGAACTGCAAAATGACGACTCTGGAGTGGAAGTTTGTTTCAAGGTTCAAACTTCATGTTAACTTTTGGTAGGACACTTAAAATCAGCAGAAGTTCTGACCTCAATAAAAAAAAGTCACATTTTAGAGGCGTGGCTGTATGAATGTATCGCACACATATTCAAGCCCCGCCCCTTTTTGAGAGGCCAATCAGATGCCCCGGAACAGAAGCTAGTGTATCATCGTCTGCAGACGGGATCATTAGAGCGTTTTAAAGCTGCTGTGGGGAACTCTGTGTCAGTGTTGATTTTGGCACCCCCTGTGTGCAAAGATTAATATTGTAACATCAGCTCCACGTTCGATCCTCTGATGGTTTAAAAAGTGCCAAGAAGGAAAAGTTTCACTCTGAAAAAGTTTAATATTAAATCTGTGTGTCATCCTCTCGTTTTAACAGCTGAGTCTCAAATCAAGATTTTATTTGGTTGGATTTTGGAGTCGAGGATCCGTCCTCTCAGGAACATTGAACATCTTCTCTTTATCTCGATTTCTTTGTTTACGACAGTTTTTGATTTTTTCTACATGATTCGATCAAAACTGTTTTTTTTTTTTAATCTATTCAGGCTAAAAAGCTCCTCTGCATGTTTTATTAATGAGATCTTGATATTCGGGGTGATTGTAAGATTATCTGAACTCAAACTGACTAGATCACCCTCCACTCCTCATCCTACTGGTCCTACTGGTCCTACTGGTCCATAACCACCAGATAAACACTCTAACTGGGCTCTAACAGTTGTACATTTCTTGGTTCAGTCCCCTTACTCGACGATCTCGTCATCGTCGTCCTCAAAGTTCTCGTCGCCGTCGTTGGCGGTGGCTTCCTGGTACTGCTGGTACTCAGACACCAGGTCGTTCATGTTGCTCTCCGCCTCGGTGAACTCCATCTCGTCCATGCCCTCGCCCGTGAACCAGTGCAGGAAAGCTTTTCGGCGAAACATCGCAGAGAACTGCTCGGAGATCCGCTTGAACAGCTCCTGGATCGCCGTGCTGTTGCCAATGAAAGTGGCGGCCATCTTGAGGCCACGGGGTGCGATGTCACAGACGGCCACCTTGACGTTGTTGGGGATCCACTCCACGAAGTAGCTGCTGTTCTTATTCTGGACGTTCAGCATCTGCTCGTCCACTTCCTTCATGGACATCGGGCCTCTGAAGACAGTGGCGACGGTCAGGTATCTTCCGTGGCGAGGGTCGCAGGCCGCCATCATGTTTCTGGCGTCAAACATCTGTTGGGTCAGCTCTGGGACGGTGAGCGCTCGGTACTGCTGGCTGCCCCGCGCCGTCAGAGGAGCGAACCCTGGCATGAAGAAGTGCAGTCTGGGGAAGGGAACCATGTTGACGGCCAGCTTACGGAGATCTGCGTTCAGCTGCCCGGGGAAACGGAGCGAGGTCGTCACGCCGCTCATGGTGGCCGACACCAGGTGATTGAGGTCTCCGTATGTGGGCGTGGTGAGTTTCAGCGTGCGGAAACAGATGTCGTAAAGGGCCTCGTTGTCGATGCAGTAGGTCTCGTCTGTGTTTTCGACCAGCTGGTGGACTGACAGGGTGGCGTTGTAGGGCTCTACCACGGTGTCTGACACCTGAAAAGGTCGGACAGAAGGTCGAAGAGTTAGAGAGGCTGAGGGATTATGGGAAAAGGTCAGACTCGCTAAAACGGTCTCTACGGTTAAAGGTTTGACGCCGAAAACAAACAAAGACACAAAAAAGGAAGAAGACGTTTAAGAAGACGGGGCGTTTTCTAGCCTCTGCTCTGATTGGTCCTTGTATCTGATACCTTAGGCGAGGGCATGACGCTGAAGGTGTTCATGATCCGGTCGGGGTACTCCTCACGGATCTTGCTGATCAGCAGAGTGCCCATGCCTGAGCCGGTCCCCCCGCCCAGAGAGTGAGTCAGCTGGAAACCCTGCGGACAGAAAACATGCTGACGTCGTTTTTTATTGGCAGGAGGAAGGAGACGTTTCATTGGACCGATCCGATTCGGTCTCTACACGCTAAAGATGACTTAAAGGGACAGTTCGGTGTTTTTGAATGAGATACTGGTTAACGGTAAGAGTTTAACCTACAGGGGAGCCGCCTCTTTCTTGACAACCAGAACAGAAGAATATTAAGCTCTGTCCAACATTGTTTGTCAGGACCAGCTGATCATGGTCCGGTCAGCTGGTCCTGAACAGTTGGATGAGATTCCGGCGAGTCCACACTCTTGCACAGTGAGGGCTAAAACCCAGTTTTCCCAGTCTCAGGGCTTTTCTTCACGAGGAGCTGATTTCAGGCTGAGTTAGCTGCAGCGACTTTGATGCTAATTTAGGGTGACGACGAGAAAGTCAGAATGTGATTCACTGATTACTTGGAGCTTCTTGAAGAAACAACAAAACACTAAAAAGGACTTTTTAACTTTGTCTCTGTCTTTTCCTGGTAGTCTCATGTAAAGCTAACTTCACGTTATCTTCTGTTTGACCCTAAATGGACGGTAACTTTCTACATGAACATCACGATCGACTGAGGAGACTGTAAACTAGAGAGTAGGACCATCAACTCCTTAAATCAGCTGAGAATAAGAAGAAGCAGATATCAGACTTTACACACTCAGGCCGGTGTCTAAAACCAGCTGAGGCGCCCCCTGCTGGACATTAAAAACACCTCCTGTCACTCGACTTAACCACGAGTCTTCTTCACCTGCAGACAGTCGCAGTGCTCGCACTCCTTCCTCACTATGTCCAGGACTGAGTCCACAAGCTCCGCCCCCTCTGTGTAGTGACCTTTTGCCCAGTTGTTCCCTGCACCTGTTTGACCTGTAGACAACCAATCAGGAGAGAGAAACCCATGAGTGAAATGTAAACTGATCTTCACAGCAGATGGGAATGTGAGCGCAGACACACACTTGTCTGGTGACCCACTTGTGTTTCTGTGTGTGTGTGTGTGTGTGTGTGTGTGTGTGTGTGTGTGTGTGTGTGTGTGTGTGTGTGTGTGTGTGTGTGTGTGTGTTAGAACAGACATCTCTGTTTCTTCTCTGGCTCAGACATCAGTTAATAAACAAACTCTGGGTTTACTGAACAGCTGGAGACTTTCTCCACTGACCCTCAAAACTCTGAACTACTCCTTTACCAGGACAAGCCCCTACATGTTTCTAGACCAGGTTCTGGAGTCTGAAAGTCGAATGTAGTCCCATTCTGGGATTTTAGCTGCTCAAAAGTTCAGGGCCGCATTCAAGGTCTTCTCTGAAAAAGTCTTAGTCTGGATGGCAGTAGATGTTCCTCCTAAACCTTTAGATGTAGTTCAGCATTAATGGAGACTACACAGATGTGGAAGGTACCCAGGACATGGACTCTGATGATCCCCAGATCATCAGGGATGCTGAGAACAAGCCAGGTGGCCCCTCTACTCTTTAGAGAGGAGGGTACAGAACCAAGGATTTCTGATTCTTCGTTGAAGAGAACTGGACTTACTCTAGATGTTTCACCTGGGGCGAAACGTCTCAAGTAAGTCCAGTTGTCCTTCCATCAAAGAATCGGAAATCCTTGGTTCTGTACCCTCCTCTCGAAGTTCAAACCTGCGAATGATTCAGTCGAGTAATATCAGCTGATTGTTACCAAAGATGAAGTTGTCCGGTCTGAAGAGCTGTCCGAAGGCTCCTGAGCGCACGCTGTCCATGGTTCCTGGTTCCAGGTCAACCAGAACAGCCCGGGGGACATATTTATGTGCTGCACAAACAGAGAGGAAACATCAGGTCCTGGAATTTTTGGATATTTGAGGATTAAACTGAGATTTTTCAGAGAGTAACACTCAGGCTGTGACTCACACAAACATACACACTCACACACAAACACACACACTCACACACACATGCACACTCTCCTGTTGTGTGTTGTACATACAGGAAGCTTCATTGTAGTACACGTTGACTCTGTCCAGCTGCAGAGACGAGTCGCCCACGTAGCTTCCCGCCGGGTCGATGCCGTGCTCGTCACTGATCACTTCCCAGAACTGAGCGAGTTTGTGAAGAAGAAGAAGAAGAAGAAGAAGAAGAAGAAGAAGAAGAAGAGGAAGAAGAGGGAGTCAGGTCGAGTCTGATCTGGTGATTCAGAGAGCTTCTGCCTCCATGATGTGTTCGCTGACTCACTCCTTAAACTCTCTGACATCTGAGGTAAAAATACGAGTGAGACATTTCGGACTGACTCTGACAGAGATCCTGGATCCTGCTGGTGTGTTTGAGACTCTGCAAAAGGAGTCGTTTGAGATCCTGCTCTCAGGCGTCTGCAGGGATTGTGATGCTGCTCAGTGATGTTCTGGTGGGAATCGTAACGTCTGATATGACCTGCCTGATGGGTAAAACCAGATCCCAAAGTCCAGAGACTTCAGGTCTGATCCTACACCTGAGTCCAACCTCAACTGCTGAACTGTGGAGAACCGCAGGAGGAGGAGAGAGGAGAGGAGAGCAGGGAGAGGAGACGAGGAGAGGAGGAGGAGGAGTGTCCTCACAGAGATTCTCAGTCCTTCCTCTTTCATTTACATCCTGAGTTTTAGTTTTTTTTGCTAAAGCCGAGTCACTGCACAAACACATGGTGACCACACACACAGTCACACTGTCTCATTACCCAGAAGTCTTTGTGGTTACAGCATGTGACCGGCTCTCTGTCCATTTAGCTGTGGCTAATTCTTTTATTTCATGTTTCACTAAGTTAATTCCTCCGACTGTCGGCCCACTGAGCTCAGGCTGCTGAGAGAGTCCAGAGATCTGAGTGTGTGTGTGTGTGTGTGTGTGTGTGTGTGTGTGTGTGTGTGTGTGTGTGTGTGTGTGTGTGTGTGTGTGTGTGTGTGTGTGTACACCCAGATTCCTTGAATACTCTCACAGTGGCTCTGAGTTCACTTCACTCCTCCACACCACAGTGATGGTTTATAACACTCTCTAAACCAGAACTTCACTTTTGGACCTCCAGAGACTTTTGGTTCAACTCGTGACTTTAACTTCATCATGTTAAGAATAATTAAAACAACGACCTCCAAACTCCGCTGTGCAGAAACAGTCATCTCTGGTTCGTGTTGAGCTGAAGTCCATGGAGAAAAACACACCAACACTTTTTGTTCCTCTGATTTTCTCCTGATTCTGGGTCAGTTTGGACTCTCATGGGTTCAGGAAACACAGAGTGGTTTCTGATTTTCTCTTCTTTAACATTATTAGTAAGTTTAGAAACGATTTTTCACAGTAAAGTCTAAATATGACAAGAATAAGGTGGTTATGAATCAGGTTGTGATGTCGGAGTCTGTCCTCTCTGGATCAATAATCCTAACTGACAGTAACTAACCCGCTCCCTCATCGACAGTATCATGGTTCAAACCCCGGTCCATACCTTGGTCCCGATCTGGTTCCCGCACTGTCCGGCCTGGATGTGAACGATCTCTCTCATCTTTCCTCTCTCTCTCTCTCTCTCTCTTTCTCTGGTGATCTGGGCTCTGTCGATGCTCTCTGCTGAGTGCCGGTGTGTGTCAGTGAACAGCTTCATCTCTTCACCCTCCTCCTCCTCCTCCTCTCACATGGGTCCACGTGACCACGCCCTGTGGGGCCAGACTCGGGTCCCGTGTGTCCATTCAGCATAAAAGACTTTGTTTTATTGCTCCAACTGGACAAATACCACCACGAACCACGGACAGCTCTTCAGTCCTCACAGTTCAGATACACGGAGGCTGAAATCTGTGAAATAACCGAGTTCATGGAGGACAAAAAAAACACCTGACAGCCTTTAAATCTGATGATTTATTATATTTATTATTATCCATTTACAATAGTGTGAAAATGTATCAGAAGTCACCATGAAAATCTGTAGAGTGAATAAATCTGCTGATTATAAATATGACGACAGTGACATGTTTGTGAAACAAACAGATTCCATTATTATTAGTACGTCTAGTCTGGGTTCAGGTTGGTATAAAACCACTTTTAATGCACATACTGTCTTTATGCTAGGGTCTGATTTTCTCAGCTGACTTAAGATTGAAGTAACTCACTTAGTGTTTTATGACTTTATAAAACTGTCGAGCAGAGTTTCATTTCAGACATACGAAACATCAGGGTTAGGAGGATCATGTGGATCTGATCAGTCTAATCTGATTTAATTTGTTACCCTTAAAGGAGGAGCCATAAACAAACCTCAACCAAAACGCCACTCTATAGCCACAAATAATGCTCAGAACAGCACCTAACTTCATCAACAGGACATATAGGGTCACAGACATAGGACTAGACACCAAACATCTTTTTAACTTTGACTCATTTCTTTAGCAAAGAGACTAAACACAACTCACCTACTCTCTTCCAGCGGACGCTTGTTTGTAGAGAGACCTAAGGCCAGTCCATTACGGACTACAACGGGGTGACGCAGCTCAAGGAAGAACATTTATGATCATTTCTTCATGGAAATACAATCAGACCGAGACGCTAAGACAGAAGAACTACCGCGTCTGTAAAATGATTAATATGATGATTATTACTTCAAGGAAATGATAAAGAAATGATCATAAATGTTCTTCCTTGAGCTGCGGCACCCCGCTGTAGTCCACTGTTGCTTTACTAAAGTTGGTATAACTAGAGAAGCAAGCGGTCGACAACATTCATCTCTGGAGGGGGGTCTAACTCGGTGTTACGGTGGGTTTGACCCTTAATTTTACGGCAGAATATCCCTTTAACGTCCTCCTGTAATGACACTGTAAACCCCTCTAACCACTCCCATCGTTGTTTCACATGAACAGGTCCAGAAAAGAACAGACTGTCTGAAGGATCGATATTCAGACCCCAACAAGGTGAGTTCAGAGGGTTTGGAGGACAGCTCGACTCTTCAGCCTGAGAAAAAAGAGGAAGGACCCTGTGGGGGTTTTCTGCTCTCTGGACATGTGGTGGACTTTCCCACAGAGGGATGATGAAGCCCGGGTCAGCTGCTGCTGAGGCCTGCCGAGTCAGTTTACACTGAACCATAAAGCAGGAATTCATCACTGCTGACAGACCGTACGTCTGCTCCAATCACAGCGCAGCACTGACCTCTGCTTCATCCTGCAGAGAACCAGGCCAGGAGCTCCTCACGCTCAAGAATCCTGACCCAGAAACCCGTCTGTGAAGGTCTCTGGTATTGTGAAAAACTATCAATGAATATAGATCCAATAATGGTCAGTGTCTGGGTCTTGACTTGGTCTTGATCCCTGAATGTCTCGGTTTTGTCCTGGTCTGGATTTGTTTGGTCTAGAACATTCGACCCACCTGAGGATTTGTTTGATCCTGGTTCACCTGAAGTCCCGGCACAGTGAGGACATGTCACAGAAGGAGGCCTCGACAGTGAGGCAGCACAGGAAGTCCTTAGGGTGCAGGTTGTAGAGGTCAAAGGTCAGTGCGGCGTGCCTGTTTGGACTAACACTCGGGATCATCTGACACATTCAGAAAAAACAAAACTGGAGGAAATCTGGATCAGATGTCTTTTAGACACGCTTAGTGCTGGTGTCAGAGGTTTGAACATGCTGCCATCTAGTGGAGACTCAGACACTTCATTTAAAACAACAACAAAAGTGACATGAAGTCATTAGAAATGGTTCAGGGGTCCCTGCAGGGACAGGCAGACATGATAAACAGATTAAAACAGAAACACAACTGTCTCTAGATCCATGATAGAAACTCTGTGACCTCAGATCCTGACACCTGTGTTCTCACCTGCACCGTAAACACCCACTCTGCTCTGCATCAACGTCTCAATCAGAGATGTCTCACCAGGCAGACCCTGGAAGAACTCCTCTGAGTCCACCTCTGTCTCGTCCCCCGGAACCAGAGTGAGAGGATGGGACAACATGAACGCTTCAGCCGCCTGAGAGACAAAACACAGGAGACAAAATGTACAATATAATAATAATTATGGGTAAATACCACATCCGTAAAAGTAAATGGCAAAATAAAAGTCCATCCCTTGCATTGTTTAGAACAGAACTTAAATCTTATTTTGCTTCCTTGTCACTAATTAAAGACTCCAGTCTAGAGCTAGAGAACCTCTGTGATGATGTCTCTAAATATGTACTGTTGTAACTCAATTAATCATTAATTATCTAACATTTACATTTGCTGTCTGTATGAATTTGAAAGGCAGGCCTTGCTGTCAGTTTTGTGTTTTTTTTTTCTTTTCTACATTCTGTTGTTCTCATGGATATTATCACTGTTGTTCTGTAAAAGTAAGATGTACATCTGAATTGCACTTGTCTCCCATTGAGAGTTTTGTAAATTGTTAATAATAAAAAAAAAAAAAAAATCCAGTTCAGTAGGTGGCGGTAATGCACCTTTCAGCTGGTTTGCCAAAAAGAAGAAGAAGAAGATATTGTGGACGACCGCTCTGTTCCACCGGAATTATCACCTTTAGCTACTGTTTCCTCCGGACCCCTGACGGGAACGGACCATCCTGTGCCGTTCAAAACAGTCCCGCCGATAAAAGTTTAACATATCGGAGTTCGTGTTTAGGAATATCGTCAAAACTCAAAATGAAGTTTCGTGGGAAAATCATCGATATCGCATGTCTCAACCACTTCACCCGTAAGTCTTTTTAACATCTTTAACTGCTAGCTGACCGGTTAACCGTGTGAAACTGTTAGCCTGAGCTGTTAGCTCATATCCCACCAAACCCCATATAAAATATAACCGTTTTTGAACTATTTTACATTTAAAGAACTAAAATCAGCTTTAGGAAACTGTACATCATGTTACTGTGTTTATTTATGAGTTCAGGTCTCTTCGGCTGAATAAAATTAACAGTTTTAATAATTAAAACAGATTTTAAATGAGAGAAACACTCATTTTCTGATCTTACTGCAGCTTTACGCTTCTTGGTCCCAAAACCACAAATCTAGACTAGATTATTCCACAGAGTCCAAAGACTATCAGTCCTGAATTATTGATCCTTTTACAACTCAGATATATGGTAAACCTGTAATCTGTGTGTCAAACAGCTAAAATGATTTTTTTTTTTTATGTATATAGATATATTTTAAACCAGACGCCAGTGGACCAGGTCCTGACCCAAAACCACAATATCTAACTAGACTGTGGCTTAAAGAAGCGTCTGTCTCTACAGTCTGACTGAGTCTTTTACTGTCAGAGCGAACTGTGTCTTCATTCACGCTGATGTTCCTCGTCTTCATCAGGAGTCATCACCACCATCTCCAAACTGACCAAGACGTGCGTCCTGCGGCTGACTCCAGACAACCTGTTCTTCGTCCTGTCCGAGAAAGTGGCCAATGGAGGAGTGAGCATGTGGTGTGAGCTGTCTGAGGTGAGAGGAAGGAGGAAACAACCTGCTACCTGTTCATGTGTGTTTAAGGAGACGTGTGAAGCAGGTTCAATCACTTTTGTAAAGTTTTTAGTTTCGTTCAGATGTTTATTGACATCCTCACAGAGTCTGTCCCTGTAGAGACAGACCTCTTTATGAAGGAGGAGGAGGATTTTTGACCTGTGATGTTAGACTCTCCGGTCTGCAGAAGGTCATGTCGGTGTGTCCTGTGTCCTGCAGGCTAACTTCTTTGATGAGTACCAGATGGAGGGCGTGTCCTCTGAGGACAATGAGATCTGTCTGGAGGTGACTCCAGAGAATCTGTCCAGGGCCCTGAAGACGGTCCAGAACGCCAAATCTGTCAAAGTCAAACTGACCAAGAAACACTGCCCCTGCCTCACCGTGGCTGCCGAGCTGGTAAGACTGTAAACAGGACTCGGAGAACTCATGAGCAACATGATGTGAAGGTTCTGAAGAACAACCTGAACCTGATGGTTTACAAACTATTACAAGTGATTATTTGATCCGAAACAGTGAAAAATCAACATGTTGAATGTTCAAAAGCTTTTTCTCTTTTTAAATTTGATTCCAGCTGATATATCTATAAATATTTGTTTAGCACACTTAAGATCCTCGTACCTTTGAACTGTGAGCTGGTAACAGGTCCAGACTCGGTCCCCCTCCCTAACAGAATAGAGGATCCAGTTTTTGATTCATCAGACCGCAGGACAGTTTTTCCTCCTGACCGGGCTCAGGTCCAGAGAAGTCTCTGCTGTTTCTGGATCAGGTTTCCTCTCTCCAACTGTGTTCATGGTTCCATGTTTTTGATGCCCTGAAGATCTTCAGGACCATCCACAGAGATTTCTCCAGATCCTCTGAATCTCTGATATTATCTTCTGTAGATCTACGTCATGTTTGGTCGCTCCTCTATCAGAACTTCTGACCTGTTTGGTTGTTTTACGAACACGTTGCTAACGTTATATTGAAGCTCAGCAGATTGATCTCTCTCTCATGACTGTAAACTGAAAATTTCCTTTTATAATCGACTTAATGATCATTTTTATACTCTTTACGTCCATGTTTGTTTTTTTAAACAGAAAGTTCTGCTTTAATAAATGAGCAGGTCCGTTTTCACGTGTCTGTCCTCTCTGTCGGGTCAGCCCACCCTGTCCAGCAGCAGTCGAGTGGTCACTCACGACGTCCCGGTCGACGTCATTCCCAGGAGACTGTGGCACGAGTTCAAAGAGCCCAACATGCCGGACTTTGATGTAAGAGCGTTGGTCTGAAGAACTCTGTGAACTTCTAAAGAAGGCTCCTCCACAGGCTCAGTGAAGACACCAGATGTTGAGTGAACAAAGTTGTTGTTGTGTGTCTGCTCCTCACAGGTCAGTATCTACCTGCCTCCACTGAAGACCATAAAGAATGTCGTGGACAGGATGAAGAACCTCTCCAACTTCCTGGTAGGATCCAAACCTCCAAACCTCGCCTGAGTCAGGCCACAGAGGTTTATAAACCAGGTTTAGAAATCTTGAGGCGTTAGAAAACACAGAACTGTTGGATCTCAAACACGAGCTCTGAGTTCACCGCCGTCTCTGCTCCTTCAGGAGGACAAACTGTGTGTGTCTGCACGTGTGTGTTTCAGGTCCTGGAGGCCAACCTTAGTGGAGAGATGAACCTGAAGATCGAGACGGACCTGGTTTCTGTCACCACTCATTTCAAAGATCTGGGAAATCCTCCGTGGGGTAAAAATCTGCTCTGTTGTTGTTTCAGTCAGTCCGTTTTCAGACTCTTCGGGTCCTAACAGGAAAACCTCCTTCAAAGGCGGGCTCTGAAGGTTCCAGTTTTAGTCCAGACTTCTCTAAAACTACTTACCCCCCCAGGTGAGGACGCCTCGCAGGCCCCATCTCAGAGCAGGGACCCAGAGGCCATGGTCCAGGCTCGGGTGGACATCAGGAAGCTGCAGCAGTTCCTCATGGGTCAGCAGGTCAACCCCAGCAAGGCCATGTGCAGTAAGTCCATCTGCAGAGCTGGGACCGGGTCCGAGATCTCTGCGTGTAAACAGGCCTCGTTTTAGGACAGCCTGATCAGCTGACTGTAACTAAGATACCAACCTAACCCGAACCCTAACCCTGAACCCTGAACCGAACCCGACCCAGCCTCCCACTAAAGCTGAAGTGGAGTCAGTGTCAGTGTGCGGCCGATCTTCTCTTCCTTAGACACACAGGGATTCTGGTTTTTGATTTAACCCTGTCCTCTCGTCCCCTCAGATATCGTCCATGAGCGGGTGGTCCACCTGATTCTGCTGCATGAAGACGTGTCGCTGCAGTACTTCATCCCCGCTGTGGCGTAGATGCTCTGGAGACAAACGTGTCATTCTTGTTGAGTTTGGAGGACTAAACCGTGACGGACTGTGTCAGTGAAAACCAAAGAGACAAAAGTCACCCTGTCCGTCTCTGTGAGAGGACGTTTCTGTCCTCTCTCAGGTCTCTGAAAGTCGTCACACGCTGGACGACTTGACCTGAGAGAGACAAACGTGTCGCTTGGATCCTTCAGAGGTAAAAAAGTCGCACATTGATCGTCTGAGTTCAGATTGTTGTGTTTTTGTTGGTCAATAAAGTTGTTGTGTTGTTGTTGAGGTTTTCGTGTTTAGTGTGTTCAGTTGAGTGTCACTGTCTGTGTCGGCAGTTAGCTGTTTTTAAACACACTGCAGTGAACCCCCGTCCACAGAAACCCTCCTCAGATCCCTCTGTTCTCAGCAGTGATAGGCTCGTCTCTAAGCTGCTGTTTTTATCCAGAGTCTCACTGAGAGATGTGTCATATCTGTGTAAAAGTACACTCTTATAGAGTATATACTCTTATAGAGTATACACTCTAAAGCCGCGTTCAGACCAGCCGCGACCTGACGCGACTTGGCGACGGCTCCCAATGCAAAGTCTATGGCCAGCCGCGACCTGACGCGACTTGGCGACCGCCGGCTTCCTGCGACGCGACCATGCGCGACCGGTCGCCAAGGCGCGTCGCCGAGGTCGCGTCGCCGAGGTCGCGTCGCCGAGGTCGCAGGACGCCAAGTCGCGTCGCTCCCAAAGTTCAAATATTTGAACTTTGGGAGCGACTTCGTGCCGCGACAGCCAATCAGGGCTCTGCTGACGTCAACAAACCGGCGAAACAAGGAAGAGGAGAAGAAGAATCACAATGGAGGAGCAGTTAATCACATCCGTTAGCTACCACCCAGCTAACTGCCCCTGCTTGCTAGGCTACATGTTTCAACGTATGTGTGTGTGTGTCTTTGCAGTGGATGTGTGCCGCAAGCGGTGGAAGGGGCTTAGAGACGTTTATATGAGGGACAGACAGATAGACAGGCGCTCCGAAGCTGAGATGGAGCGCCTGTATTTCGTGTCCAGGCGGGAGATGCTGCTTCCCACCTGGGCGAGGAGGTCCTCGAACTGCGCCGTCGACACACGGAAATACCGCTGGAAGCGGCCGTCGTCCAGGCGGAGTTCCTGGAGCAAGCGGTGAAATTCACCCAGCTCCGTCCTCCTCCGGATGGTTTCATGCACCCATAAACGCCGGCGGCGTCTACTGCGGATGTACAGATATGCGGCAGCACTGATGAACTGAAAACTGAGCTAGTGACATGGATGATGTCACCGGCGACCAGCCGCGACCTGCGACTGCAACTTTGGACCCGGTGTGAACACACCAGAGCACCACGCGACGCGACCTGACCGACCAACGCGACGCGACGCGACCTGGTCGCGTTTGGTCTGAACGCGGCTTAAGGCACAAACACACACTTAAGTAGGCCTGTCACGATAACAAATTTTGCTGGACGATAATTGTGCTACAAATTATTGCCGATAAACGATATTATTGACACCGTTTTTTAAATTATAGATAATGATATTAAATGGCATAATAATGCGAGTACACCGTGTCAAAAGTGATAAACTTTAATTTTACCCACGACGAAGACGTAATGTTGACGAGCTAAACATAAGTCGGAGATGACTATAATGTGACGAGACGAAAGTGTGTTTACGTTGATGGGACGACACGAAAATGACAAACAGAGTTGCAAAACTCAGTCAGTTAAACGCTAAACATATAGGAGCAGCTTCAGTCCGCTCTGACAGCTCTCATCAGCCTGCTGTGCTCCTCCAACACACAGACACGCGCGCGCGCGCGCACACGTGGAGTTTTGTGGTTGACGAAAACAAAACTGGTTTAAAGCCGAAATATTCCCACACTTGGGCTGTTGCGTTCGGTTTAGACACCAAAGCTGTCGTGTTCATTCTGTTAGCTTGCTTTTCACTCACGACGCTCACTTGCAGCACTGTATCCGAAAGTCTGTGTCAGTGTGCCTGTGCGCGCCTACGTGTACCTGTGCGCGCGCCCCCCGTGACAAAGATACTGAATGACTGACAGGAGGGTTCACTAACTCCGTTCATTCCGCTATAGAGCCAACGCCCCCAGGTGCCGAGAAAAATGCGCAGAGTGAGACCTCTTCTCTCATCCAGCGTGTTTGGTAGCGAAAGAGGAGGAAAACAAACGCACGTTAATTATCGAGGCTGGCAAAATGACCGACCTCGTTTTTATTTACCGAGCGATAAGGCGATTTATTGATTATCGCGACAGGCCTACACTTAAGTAAATATTTATTCGAAGTTTATGTATAAGTAAAGGTTGAATATAATTAGACTTTCAGTATAATTCTTGGTCCAAGTCAGTTATACTGAACATTAACTGTTCAGTGTTTCTCTGAAAAGTCCACTAAAGTAAACTTAAAGTATACTTAGTTTAAAAACAGTACACTTGAAGTAAACTTTAACATACTTCGTTTTGATAAGGGGACACCTGTGTCTAAATCCTGTCCTTCATGACAGCAGATGTTCACTTCAGTTTCCTCTAAGTCTCCAAAACAAGCTGCAGAAATCAGATTTTTGATCAAATTCAAACATCTGGACATTTGGAACCAGCAAGACGAGTCAAATCACCCTGTCAACGCCAGAAACCACTTCATCAACTTCCTGTGATACACACACACACACACACACACACACACACACACACACACACTCTAATATCTACACACATTGCAACACAAAGATAAACCTGTTTAAGCAGGAAAGAGAGGAGGAGTCACACTCTGACCCACTTCCTCAGAGAACTCTGAAAACTTCAGCCTCTACTTGGTCCCAAAGAAAGAAACTGAAGTCTTGGAGAAGGTGAGTGTTTGTCGTTTCACTCCTGAAGTCTTTGTTTAGTGTTTGTTGGTGTGAGAGAAACTTTGAGGTAAATCAAGATCAGTTTGGAGACTGTCTTTACTGTACCGTGTGTGTGTGTGTGTGTGTGTGTCTTCCTGTTCTCCTCAAACAAGCGCGTACATGAACCATCGCGCTCAGAGGTTTCCGTCTCTCAGAAACGGTCAGATGTTTTCCGTGTAGTTGAACCTCCATGTTTGGTTTGTGGAGTTTCTGCCCTAAAGTAAAGGGAGGAGAAAAATAATGTGATTTTAGCTGCATGTGAATCTGAAAACGTCGGTGGTTTTTCCCGTAGAGAGACTCAGACTCACATCAGTCTGTTTGTGTCGTTCTTCAGATTTGATCTTTAACGGAGAACATCAGGTTTATACAGACACACTGACTGTTTTAGTGTTTATTTTAATGTCCTTTTATTTTAGACCGGAACATGAGTGATTTTTCAGACAAAGGGGACAGAGCAGAGACTCCAGAATCCGGTTTCATGTCTATGAGGACTGACAGGTCTGAAGAGGATCCTCATGAACCTGGACTCTCAGAGACAGGGTAAGAAACACTTCCTCTCAGCTCTCCTCTGAAGTTTGGGTGTTTGTCCGCTCAGAGCAGCTCTGATGGACCATGTCCTCCAGTTTTATAGAATAACATCACTGTATTAGTTTACTGAGGTCATGGATCAGCCAGGTTATGATCAGGGCGCCCTCTACTGGATCATACTGGAAGCTCCCGAGGAGCTGGAGGACTGTTGTTATTAGTCTTATTAGTTACTTACTCTATATTAGTCTGATTAGGTGTTATCAGTCTGAATATGAACTTTTGTCTCGAGTTTGAACAAAAGTTCATATTCAGATAAAAGGTGACTGAATGATTACACTGTCATTTATGTTCTTATTCAGTCAATATTTTGGCACTAAGATAGAAGTGACCCTAAAAATGTCCTCCCATTTTCTTTAACTGCTGTCACTCATGGTCATATTTATTGAAAACTCCTGTAACTGAATATGAACTAAAGCTCTTTGTGTGGAAGAGTTTCTGTAAACGGATCCTAACAGGATATTTTCATAACTCTGATATTTTGATTTTATCCAGCAGACGGAGGGCAGGGTCTCCTGCTCCCAGCTACACGTCTATGAAGACTGAAGAAGGATCAATGATCAGTGATGTACCTGACACAAAGTAAGAAATACTTCAAAAATATATTCCTAATAACCGTCTCTAATCAAATGTGTCTGATGTCTTTGTGGTTGTGATTGTAGAGGAGTCCATTTTTGACGTTTTTCTCTGACAGCTGTCTCTGTAGAGAGGGATTCTGGGTCACACATGGACCCTCTCTCTGGACCCTGTCCCTCCCTGAAACCTCCTCTTTTTTCTCACCTGAGTTTATGTGGCCTGAAAGAGGGTCCCTGTGATCTTGAGGAGTGTACCTCTCTCACAGGTAGGACGGGTGTCCTCGTACTCTGACGCCTGAGCCTAAAAGGTGTAAGATTATGTAAGTTATCTGGTTTGATCTGGAGGGAAGGCTGGTTTCATACTGGGTCAGGGAGGCCTGGTTCCAGTAGGAGAGTATGATGAGGATTTCACCTGACTTTATTTCATCGCAGAAGAGCAGGTGTGAAATAATCTGAAAACCTTGTAGACTCTGAAACGATGATCGTTCAGACCAGCTCTTCCTGCTGCTCTTGTTTTTGATGATGTCACTCCTGCATCATTGGCTCACCTGTTCATCATCAGCAGAGCAGATAATGTGAAGATCCTGGTTTTCCCCAGACTGTGCAGTACCTGCCTGCTGTGGTCTGTCCTGAGAACTGGGAAGTCCTCTGAAACCTCAGGGACCGGCCTGAAGGTGAGGTGGGCCCAGGTCCATAATGTGGATCCTGACAGGGTCTGAACCTGCTCACCTGCAGTTTTGGGGGGTTTAAGATCTATTGTCATCCCTCCTCAACTCCTGTGGGTAAAAGTGAAGCTGCTCAGAGGGACGAGGTCCTCAGTCAGACACCAAACACCGAGTCCTGCTGCAATAGTTCAGAACCCAGACTGAACTGAACACAAAGACCCCCGAGGAACGAAACAGACTGAGAACGAGGATTTGATGTGAAGTGACTCAAAAGATGTCTGTGTTTTCAGGTTAACGGCCATCAGATGGGAGACAGAGTCTTGTTATTCCAGCCGGTTTTCCACAAAGAGTGACTGGTCCAAAGATGAACCCCAGTCCAGCAGAGAGCCCGGACCCTTTCATTCAGAGTAAGACGTCTGACACAGAAACAAACCCTGAAATCCTCTGAGTCTGAACAGCTGTAGTTTTGTCTATGCAGAGCTGAAAACACCGTGATCTTTACAGGTTTCAGTCCAGGAGACAAAGAACCCCCAGCGAGACAAAGACGAACAGGTCTAAAGATGATCCTCTGAACTTCAGAGGTGAACCCAGACCCTCCGACACAAAGTAAGTAATTTCTTATTTCACTTTCTGATGGCGAACTTTTCATGTGTGTTTTCATGTTTATGGACGATTTTCAGAAGACGAACAGGAAGTGAAAATGAACGTGTGAATATTTGGATGGGTTTGAGTTCTGCTGTCTTATTTTCCAGCCTCTGGTCTGAAATCTTGTGGTTGCTCGGCTACGACAGCAGCTTCGTACAGAGTTGACACGCAGCCCTGTCTCTGTCTTTGCCCTAAACACTTCCTCTCAGCTCTCCTCTGAAGTTTGGGTGTTTGTCCGCTCAGAGCAGCTTTGATGGACCATGTCCTCCAGTTTTATAGAATAACTGCTGTATTAGTTTACTGAGCTCATGGATCAGCCAGGTTATGATTAGAGCGCCCTCTACTGGATCATACTGGAAGCTCCTGTGGAGCTGGAGTTCTGTTGTTATTAGTCTTATTAGGTGTTATCAGTCTGAATATGAAGGTTTATCTCGAGTTTGAACAAAAGTTCATATTCAGATAAAAGCTGACTGAATGATTACACTGCAATTCTTCACACGTTGTTATTCATTCAATAAAGGTGACCCTAACAATGTCCTACCACTATCTCGGCCATATTTACTGAAAACTCCTGGAACTGAATATGAACTAAAGCTCTTTGTGTGGAAGAGTTTCTGTAAACGGATCCTAACAGGATATTTTCATAACTCTGATATTTTGATTCTCATCCAGGAGACGGAGGGCAGGGTCTCCTGCTCCCAGCTACACGTCTATGAAGACTGACCCGTCTGACACAAAGTAAGAAATACTTCAAAAATATATTCTTAATAACCGTCTCTAATCAAATGTTTCTGATGTCTTTGTGGTTGTGATTGTAGAGGAGTCCTGTTTTGACGTTTTTCTCTGGCTCTCTGACAGCTCTCTCTGTAGAGAGGGATTCTGGGTCACATGTTGACCCTCTCTGGACTGTATCCCTCCTCATTATTGTCGCCTGAGTCTGAAGAGTAGGTCTATAACCGGTCATCACAGTCCTCTTTAGAAAGCATCTTCAGGTCTTTATTTTAATCACTGATGGCTGATCCAACATTTTTAAGCTGGTTCATCAACTTTGAACATTAAACCCCACAGCAGTACAAAGCTAACCTTTGGAGGAAGTGATTGCAGCCACCGTCTGAACACAGAAAATCTACCAAACACTACTAATGATTACTTGATGCAGTTACAACTTTCAAATGTGTACAGTTTGGGCTACAATAAACTTCAACTTGTCCAAAACTCTGCAGCCCGTATCATCACCAGAACCCCCTCCTTTCACCACATCACCCCTGTCCTTCAGCAGCTTCACTGGCTTCCAATCAGATCCAGAATCCATTATAAAATTATACTGTACACTTTCAAGGCCATTCATAACCTCGCCCCCCCTTACCTCTCCGATCTCCTTCACATCGCCACCCCCTCACGCTCCCTCAGATCCTCCACCTCTCTCCACCTCTCTGTGCCCTCTGCCCGGCTCAGCACCATGGGGAGCAGGTCGCTCTGCCCCCAAACTCTGGAACTCTCTCCCCCCGGATCTCAGAAACATGGACTCATTACCCCACTTCAAATCAAAACTCAAAACACATCTTTTCCGAAATGCATATTCTCTATAACTGTCCATCTTCATACCTGCATGTTGTTTTTATTTATTTTAATTGTGTTTTAACTGTATTTTAATGCCCTCTACAGTGTCCAGAAAGGCGCTTTCAAATAAAATGTATTATTATTATTATTACAATACTGGTTTCTCTAATAAAAGTGTTACTACAATATTGTCGTATTACATCAAGAGTGACGATAATCGATATTATCCCCAAATGGTCATTTGTTATAGAGCCAATAAAAAGAAAACACAACATCAGGCAGTCATTCATTCAAGACACCAACAGCAACAGAGACAAATGGACCTTTGTCCTACTTTTTGGTACAACTTAGAGAGAAACTCCGTTCAACAATATACTAATAACAATAATAATAATAACAACTTTATTTTTCTAGTACTTTGAAAAACAGAAGTTTACAACGTGTTTTGACAAACAGTCTTAAAGCACATACCATCAGCACATGGAAATAAAAACAAATAAAAAACAAAAGCTCAGTTAAAAAGATAGATAGATAGATAGATAGATAGATAGATAGACTTTATTGATCCCAAACTGGGAAATTCTTTAAAAACAAGTACTCTGAATTGAAGGCCAATTTCATTTGTCATAAGGAATCCAGACAAGAACTCTACAACATAAAATGAGACCATGAGGACCAAAATTAAAACATAAATTAGGTAAGAAAAAGAAATGTAATAAAAAGAGGGTAGAAAGAAGGAAACAGGATAGTAAATATAAAAAGACGATATTAATAATGATAATAAAATCATAACAAAATAATAATGATGGTAATAGTAATGATAAAATGGAATAACAAAAATGAGCAGGGAAAAACAATAAAATCAATAAAAGGCCTAAAAGGTTAAACAGGAACAGATTTTAAGTAAAACAAAGACTAAAAAGACAATTAGTCAAAATAAGAGAGGTAAAAGAGAGAAGACAGCATCACATAAAAGCAAGTCTGTAAAAGTGAAATATAAAATATAACAATATAAACCTGGTTGGCATGAACGAAAATGTTGTGATAACAGTTAGATCAAGTCTTGCCTATAATGGAGGCTCAGATAAAGTTGAAAATCAAAAGAAGAAAAGTATTGTGTTAGGTTGTGTGGTAGAGGACAGATCAGATGTAGAATGTTCTCTTTTTCCAGACTGAGAGACATCGGGATGTCAGAAATCGACTGTACTGCTCTGGCCTCAACCCTGAACTCCAGCCCCATCCATCTCCAACTAAGCTACAATGAGCTGCAGGAGTCCAGTCTGAAGCTGCTGAGTGATTTTCTGGAGGGCCCAAACTGTAGACTGCAGACTCTGAGGTCAGACTCACTTTTCACTTACATGGCGATCAACAACAAAGTATATTTTATAATCAATGGTAAATAATTTTTCTCTGTGGCAGAAACTTTTGAGCTTGTTAAGAAACTTGAGTATCATAAATGAAAAATCAAATTGTGCTCAAGTGCGTATTTAAATAATTATGATTTTTCAGTTTGAATTTCTGAACAAGCATCCTAAAAGTTTAGATTTTTCAGTTTTTCTCTGTCTTCTTCACGGACAAACACACTTCCATAGAAGTACTTCTTTCTTTTGATTCAGATTGAGTTGCTGCGGTCTGACAGGGATCAGCTGTTCTTCTCTGGTCTCAGCTCTGAAGTCAAACCCCTCCCATCTGAAAATTCTGGATCTAAGTGAGAACAACCTGCAGGATTCAGGAGTGGAAGTGTTCTGTGGTTTTCTGGAGCGTCCTGAATGCAGACTGGAGACTCTGAGGTCAGATTCTCTTTTACTTCAGTGCTGACTCTGTCATTTTCCATAGCAGAGAAAGTTAACATAGATCCAAAAAAAAAAGTCCCTCGGTGGACTTTCTGAGTAACAGTACCTAAAAAAATGCAGCTGAGAGTCCTCTTGGTCTCTTTTATTATTTACTCCATACAGCTGAGGTGTTTGTCTGACAAGTATTTTTCACTCTTATCTGTATTTATCTCTAACGTTGAGTGTCAGCTTTAAAGAAAAAAAAACGTTTTCTATTTTCAGGTTGAGTGGCTGCAGTCTGTCAGAGGACAGCTGTTCTTCTCTGGTCCAAGCTTTCAAGCAAAACCCCTCCTATTTAAGAGAGCTTGAGCTGAGCTCCAATGAACTGCAAGATTCAGGACTGAAGCTGCTGTCTGACTTCCTGGAGAGTCCAGACTGCAGACTCGAGACTCTAAGGTCAGAGTCACAAGTTTGCTTACATGTTAATCGATAAAAAAGTGCATTCTCTTGTTTGCCAAAACAACCGAATACCCCTCACTGGAATTTGATATGGTAACAGCGTCAAGAAATACTAGAATATCTAACTCTTTTGTCAGGTTGATCAGCTGCAGTTTGTTAGAGGTTAGCTGTTCTTCTCTGGCCTCAGCACTAAAGGCCAACCCCTCCTATTTGAGAGAGCTGGAACTGAGCTCTAACGAACTCCAGGATTCAGGACTGAAGCTACTATGTGATTTTCTGGAGAGTCCTGAATGCAGACTGGAGACCCTGAAGTAAGACTTCCTACTTATCAAAAGTCATCAAAGGACTGGAGTCTCAGTATATTTTGATGTGATTAGTAATTACTTTCCTCCCTTTCTTTTGTTTCAACTGTACCCTGTTACATAGTGGTACAAAATTTTCATTTACATTTTTTTAGCTCATTAAGATCAATTAAGGACTAGCTACAATTAGAAAGGAACTCCTTAACCAATCATTTTTAATCTTTTTTTTTCAGATTACGTCTCTGCGGTCTGTCAGAGATCAGCTGTTCCTCTCTGGCCTCAGCTCTGAAGTCCAACCCCTCTTATTTAAAAGAGCTGGAACTGAGTTACAACGAGCTGCAGGACTCAGGAGTGGAGCGTCTGTGTGGTTTTCTTGAGGGTCCAGACTGGAGACTGGAGACTCTGAGGTCAGACTAATACTTTACTTCTAATCTGACTCTTAATAAGTGTATATTTTAATTATATGACCATTACAAGAAAACCTTTAATTTGAATCTGTAATAGAGTGTTACAAACCAAACTTACGAAAGTCCTTTTGAACTGTAATGTCTTACACATGGAGTCTGTTGAGTTGAGCTTTCCAGTGTAATCCAGTCAGTTTTAAATGATGAATCCATTTCATCTCCAAACAGACGATTATTATTTTTAACAAAACTCAGGGCAGGACGATATCTATCTTATATTTCAGATTGAGTTGCTGCAGTTTGTCAGAGATCAGCTGTTCTTCCCTGGCCTTGGCTTTGAAGTCTACGCCCTCATATCTGAAAGAGCTGGAACTGAGCTCCAACGAGCTGCAGGATTCTGGAGTGAAGCTGCTGTGTGATTTTCTGGAGAGTCCAAACTGTAAACTGGAGACTCTGAGGTCAGAGTTCAAATGTACTTTGATCCTGAGTGAATAATATTTTATTATCCACCTAAGCTTTCAATAGGCAGTTAAACGCAGGACTGTTATACTCAAATCAATAGAAAATAATTGTTTTAAATCTTTGTGATCTTATTTTTCAGATTGAATGGCTGCAGTTTGTCAGAGATCAGCTGTTCTTCTCTGGCCTTAGCTCTGGAGTCCAACCCCTCCCGTCTTAAAGAGCTGCAGCTAAGCAACAACAAACTTCAGGGTTCAGAAGTGAAAAAGATGTCTGACCTTGTTGAGAGTCCAAACTGCAGACTGGAGACTCTGTGGTGAGAGAAGGATATAAGAAATGTGAGGTTGTTTACTAAGTGTTACATGAAGATAATCGGTCAAGGGTTTCCCTGAAGCATCTGTGAAACTAACCAGCAAGACTTTGAGGAACAAGGGTCAGGTGTTCAGAGGCCCCTCTGATAGTAAAGGCAGTAAAACATGAATTGGGCTCTGTGTTTCTGCTGAAGAACCACTGTCCGGGGCCCAGTCCAGCCAAGCTTTAATCAGTGGTACAGATTCCTCTCTTTGTTTTATTCGTCTCATACTCAGGGTCAGGTCAGCGAAGACTCTTGAACCATCGTTCTTGATGAATCCTTTTTTTATTCAGCGTTAGACTTCAGAGAAGGTCCTTCTTTAGTTCCACTGAGGTTAAATAATGGTCAACCTGTAGTTTTGTTATCAAGGTTTGATCAGTTTCAAATAATTAGATCTGTTGGTTTATGTCGGTTGACTCAAAGAACAAACAATTCAACTTACATCCATCACTTTTGTGTCATGATTATCTCAGGGTTGCAGGAAGGTTGGTGGAAGCTGACCCCGACAAAAAAGGTTAGTAATGGGGTGAACAAACAGTTAATGAGCCACTGCATAGATATCTGGTTTTCTGAAGCTGGTGGTCCTTATCAAACTCAATTTCTTTTCTGTTGTAGCTCTGAAGTCTCAGTACTTCCTCTCTTTATCAGAAGACTGCGTCGTCCCACAGGATGTCCGTGATGAGGAGGAAAAGGTAAAAAAAAAAAAAAAGAAGCAGCTTGAAGCTGTAAACAAACATTTCCAGCTCTGAGAAACCAGAACCTTTACTACGAACCACGCTTTGGCTTTTTGGGGACCCTACCATTAAATGATGAAGTTTGTCCCTCTGTGTAGCCTTACACTGTAACTCCAGTGATGTCTTTTTCTCAAAAGGACTTGAATATAATGGTGTGAGTGGAGAATATCACGAGTGAAAAAGGGTCAGAGAAATCATTTTCAGTAAAAACACTCCTCCTCTCTTGTTTGCAGGCACCTTCCCTCTTCACACCTGAAAAGACCGGGTCGACATATAGGTAATCTTTTAAACTTAAAATAAGGTGATAGGTTAACTCCGGGAGGGTCCACCAATGTTTTAGACTTTCTGGTTTAGCGTACAGTGACATTTTTCATTTTTCATTGAGACAGTTAAAATCCCTCTTGTTTATAAAAGAGGGCTCATTTTGGATTCTGCTGAACTTTGCTTCTTTAGCTCAGTATGACTTGGTAAACTTACAGCTCAGCAGGCACTGAATCTCTGTCCACAGGTTCTCCAAAAATGTTGACTCTGCTCCAGAGTCTATTGAGAGTTTTGTGATTTCTGTTTATTTAGTAAGATTTGGGGTTTTCTTAAGATGTTGATGTCAATAAGAGCCCAAGTCCTGCTGTTTCTCCGACCCTCAAAAAGAAGATACCGGGTGCTCGATGTGTTTCTGCTGCCACGCAACATTGCTCTGACAGAGGTAAAGCCACGTTTTGTACTTGTACACCATCATCCAGAGGTGGCTGCATTTACACTTTTTGCACCAAACTGTCCACATGTGACCAGATAACAGAAGATACATGTTGATTTTTGGTCCACAAAGACAGCCAAGATTTTGTGTTAGGTTTTGTTTGAAGGTACTCACCAATAGGGTTGGGTACCAAGAATTAGTTCCTATTTGGAACTGGTTCCTAACATCCAGTTCCAGAATCATTAAGCAGATTTTGTATTTCAGTTCTTTTTTTCGGTTCCAAGTGCCCGCATAAATTTTTTTTTCAGGGCATGCATTACCCCCCTCGGCATTCTCTGTGCGTTGTGGTTATAAACAATATATTCATTTATCTAAAGCAACTCACTTCAACAAAATTATCAGTCACATACAAATATTTCTCCCTTTTCTTTTGCTCACCGGCAGACAATGCGTGCATCGCTTCAGTGGCTTTGCTTAGAACTGAGCAGAGCAGCAAAGAGCACTGATGCGCTGCACTGTTTTATAATGAATTAATACATGTTCCAGGGTTCGGCCTCTCAGAGTTTGTTTCCACATGAACCATTGAACATGTATGGTAAATACAATGGTCTGTGATGTGAAGATAAACTACACGCTACCACCCTATGGCCACCCTTTTAAACACCTCCGGATTCATGGAGTAAAATAACTGAGTACCCTCTCTGTGACGCCCTGCGCCAGTCTTTTTCTAACCATTTAGAATCAGATAAGTAAATCAATAAATTACGTCTGTCTTCTGCTAACATTGACGCAGTAAACAAATTGTACTGTATAGGATGGGTCAACTTAAATATCCAACTAACGTTAGCCCGTGTTCTTTTTCATAGACAAATGACCTGACAACAAAGATTGGTATTTATATATACATTTATATATATCGGTTGAAAATAGCCCTGTGTGAAATTTATCATAAAGTTCTTAAAAAATTCATATCATTTGAAAATTCACGGAGAAGTTTAGGCATTTCACCCAAAAGAACTCTGGTTAGCGCCCTCATTGAAACCATGCATTTTTTAAAATCCTGCCTTATAAAAGAATCAGAATAGAGAATCGTTAGGAACTGGAATCAGAATCGGAAATTGTTTGAATTTAAATGATGCCCAACCCTGCTCTCCAACCTCTTCTTGAAAGTGCTACTTTAACTAACAGACAGTCAATTTTTCATGCTGCAAGTGAACTAAACACATGGTAGCTCTCTCCTGATCTTGGTCACTGTGGATGTGTGGCTTACAGACTGGGTCCTTTCTGTGCAAACTAACTTCACTGCAAAAATCAGCCAGTTCTTCAATATTGACACTTTTTACCATACGCTAAAAGTTTGCAGGAACCAGTCCAGTTCTTCAGCAGGACTCTTCTCCTACAGAGCCATGCTGTTGTAATCCTGGTTGTCAGAATGTGGTTTGTCATTGTTATTAATGGCTTCACATATGTGGAAGATACCCATGACATGGACTCTGATGATCCCCAGACCATCAGGGATGCTCGGCCTAAATGTTGTCATAAGATTATAATACCAAACTAAAACCTAACTTGACTCTGTCTGTAGGTTATTGAACAGCAGGGAGATTCTGAGTTCATCGAGACCTCTTCTCACTGTCTTCTTTACCCCGATCAAAGATACAGCGTCATCTGTGAACCTGGGGGCATAACACAACCTGAGGTGAGAGGATTTCATCTCCTTTCAATGTGATGGCGTGTTAAAACCATGAAGTCTGAGACGACAACATTTCATTGATGGTTGTTTAGTGACTTTTACTTTTTTTCCAGCAAGCTGAATTTTTTCAAAATCATGGACCGAATTTCTACCCGACATTTGAAGTTCTCCTGACTTCGGACTCACACGAAGTGACTCTGACAGTCCAGGACCAAGACCAGAGGGAAGTCTGGAAACAGCACATTTATGTGCCAGGTATGACCAGATTCACCCTGACATTGTACATGTACATGATCTGAAGCCTGGGCATTACCCAGAGAACCGACAGTGTCAAATATCCATACTGAGCTGTTTAGGTCAAACTCTCTGTAATGACAATGACTGATGATAATGACTTTCCAGGTCCAGGAGAAAAGACTCGACAGAAGACTTCCCGAAGACCGGACACGGTGGAGCACATGGACCCAGACCAAGAGCTGAGGAGAATTAGAGCCCAGTTTGTAACACAAGTGTCAGATCCTGTTCTGAATAACCTTGTGGATACGCTTGTGGAGAAAGAGGTTTTAAATCTTTATGAGACGGAGTTTATCCAGACAAACACCAGAGCAGAAAAAGCACGATATCTGCTTGATGTGGTGCAACGTAAGGGAGCTGCAGCCAGCTCAGTTCTGATCGATGCTCTCCGTGAGGTGGATCCGTTCCTCTCCAAACATCTGAATCTAATGTAAAGCAAAAGCGACGTAGAGCAGCATGTCCTGATGAAGTCACGGACTGTTGTTGTAACCGTACGGGAATTTTATAAAGTCACCAGCACTCCTGATTAAGTTCAAAACTGAAGCAGTGAAGGGGAGCGAAGTTTCAGGTTTTCATCCACCGTGAACAAATACTGTCAGTATAACCTTTTGAAAAACACGCCACCAGAGGCCTGTACCACAAAGCTGGATTAACACACCCAGGATAACTCTGCCACGACTCGCTCAACTTCACCAGATCTCTGTAATCCCGATCAGCTGTACTACGAAGAGTTTTCTAATCTGCTTCAATAAATTATAAATGATGACGCTGCATGAAACTGGAGCTTGGCAAAAATTAGTGCATCGCTTAGACGTCATGCTACCTGAACATTGAGGCCGTCTGAGGACAATCTGTAACGTTCATAGAGAACGTCATCAGGTGAATCAAACGGATTTGAACGATCACTAAAATAACGCTCTTGGCGACGCACTCCTCTCCCTATCCGTGCACCGATGTCCACGGGATCCGGCAAAAGTGGGAAAGACATTTTCTAAGAGATCTGATTGGTCAGTGGGCGGTGTCGCTACCTGATCCATCCCAGAAACCCGATTTGTACTGCACATGTGCGAAATGTATGTCACTTCCTCTACTAGCCATCTTTGCGACACCTCGGCGATTTATTGCCCCTTGCGATTTGCGGCAGTTTCGACTTGTTTGACAGCTTCAGCATCAGCGAGCTCGCTACAGGCAGAAAGTGCGCTTCAGTTTATCACCAGCCATACACTTTCAAGAGAATGGTGCCCAGTTTCATGATTAAAGGTTCCTACTACAGCTAAATTGTAAAACTGCAACGTAGTTCTAAAAGGTTTAAATGAATGTCAATATCTCTGTGTTGAAATTGTACGCTGTATAAAAACGCTTAAGTTTATTGTCCATAATGTGTAGGCTTCTTGTTAATAAATCAATAAATAATCATGAGTAATTTGATTAATAATAATAAAAATAATGATGTTTCTGAATCAATCTGTAGTTTAAATAAAGTTTTTAAGGTGAAGTAAGGTGGTCTTTTATACCTGCTGAGATCTAATCCTGAAACATAACCTGCTCCGGAGGCAACGAACCCAGATACAAAGAAATCCACCATCGTTGTACAGAAAACCCAGGAGTTATTCGAGAAGTTATCTCGCTAAGATCAAATCCAGCTTCGTAGAACAGGCCTCAGGTGGTGACCCTCAGCAAACACCATGCCAAACCCTCAGAGTTTCTGAAACAGAGAAAGGCGGTGTGAATTGTTAATGGTCAGGTGCTGTTTTATTTTCATTTTAGGACTTTTGTACAAATAAATAAAACTTATAAACACATAAACCACTAAGACATGACCAGCCACACGAGACGACAGATACCGTCAGAGCATTATACAGAGACTTTGGGGAATATTCAGTGTCAAGTTGAATAAAGTGCACTGGTCAAAGCTCAGACTGTGTCTCAGAGTTTGTTCATCAGCTGGATGCTCCGTCGGACAAGTCTGATAAAAATCAGCCTCAAGTCCCAGAGAGGAATTTGTCTGTTAGCCAAACTAGAGATGCACTGATCCATTTTTTTCTGATCCAATCTGATACCGGTACCTGGGCTGAGCGTATCTGCCGATATTCGATACCGATCAATACTGCTGTTGAATGAATGAACTGTATATCTTGCCCTGTGAGAGAAGGCATCAGGCTTGACGTGAGCCTTCTTGAAAAAAGGTAAATTAATAAATCTTCCTTCTTTTGTGAATGTTAGTAGAACGGCTTCTGTCTGTCTGCCTGTCTGTCTCTGAGATATTTTAGCTTTTATTGTGCTGGGACTTCTCTCCTTGTGATAACAGATGAAAGGCACTGCTGACACAGAACAGGTGCTTGGTGACGTCATTCTCGTAACCGAAATAATTCCAAAGTAAGTGACGTGTTTGTTCTTTTTACCAACATGTATTGATCTTTGGCGCCAAGTGACGTTGCTGTTCTTTTTACCGGCAAGTCTTCATCTTCGGCGGTTTTCTCTTGTTCGTTGCTTATTTTACAGTCGTTAATGTTGTTAACGGTGTTGTGCAAATTGCATTCACCTTTCAAAAACCGCTTATAGCAGAGTGGTCCACGAAAATGTACGATTTCAAACCCATACTGTTCGTATCTGTGGGGCGAGGGATGTTCCCAACGTAATTTTAGGCGGACACGCGTTTCTCGGCACGGCACCGGCAGCTACAGCGAGACACTCCATGTGCAGGCCATGTGCAGGGGCGTGGTTTCCTACCCTCTGATTTTGATTGACGGCTGGTATCTGAGTGAAGAACGAATGTGATTGGTGGATCCCTGCACAGGCAGAGTCACATGTCAGTGCATCTCAGTCAGCTACCTCTGAAATTAGATCTCAGGCTTTGCAATGTGACTGTTGTGCACACAATAATGCTCAAACTACATACAGTGCAGCCCTGATTTAGTGCAAAAGAATCAAAAGAATTGCTGTGTTGCTGTATATGATATGAATAAATAAAAAAAAAAGATGGGGCCGGATCACTGGATCGGCATCATTCATCAGATATCAGATCCAGGTAATTTGTCAATATCGGATCGGATCCGATCCGATCCAATATCGGATTGGTGCATCCCTAGTTCACACACCTGCACTGTGCTGTGAGGTTAGCCGGCAGAGAGAAAGTGTGCCTGTAAGGTACAATAGTGAAAATTCACCAGAGTAACTAGAACACTGGTAAGGGAGACAACAGCTTTTACTGTCAATGAATTGCTGTTAATGAAAGTTGTGTCTTCAGTAGCCAAACTCTTCCACTGTTAATGCTTTGAAATTCAGATCTAGATTTAGACAGTGTGTAAATATTTGGACAAAGGTGAGGTACTGGCTATTGAGGTAAAAACATACCAGAGCTGTAGCTATTTTAGAGCACAATTTTCAAGTTCTGTAGTAATAATGATAATTGTTTTTAAAAAGTTTCTGTTTCTGACCTCTTTTGTTGGTTTCAGATCATTTATATGTTTAACACTTGTCAGGGGGGCCACGAGAATTTTTACTTGAGGCCCTGGAACACTCTAGAATCGGCTTTGCGTGTGGACGGCAGGACCTGGGATCGAACCCCCAACCTTATGATCGAGAGATGACTGACTTTACTACTCAGTACATTTACATGCACTTCAAAATGTTTTTATTGGCTCAGTGTGACACAAACTGGCCTTTAAAATCCAAACATGTCAGTCCCACTGGAAATGAACTTCTCGTAGCTGGACAAAAGTGCCTGGATGATGCGGTTGGAGACTGGTTTTCTCTGTCATGTTGAAACTGGCCAAAGCGTAGTGTGAATACTGTAGTGTCCACACACCAGGCTCTAACCCAGTGGTTGGATAACATGGATGAAGCCAGCAGATAGACAGAAGAAGAAGAAAGGACGTGAAAAAGGTCAAACTGAACAAACAGCTCACCGCTGTGAAAGTGGCGTCCTGTTAGCCTCTTCATGACCCCTTATGTCGGCTGTTTTGATATGTGGTCCATCAACTGGGACACTATTGATGGTAAAAAGCTGAACAGGGGATTTGCCACCTACCATAGCAGAGGTGGACATCGTGCTGTAAATTACTCCATTCTTACCCAGTGCTTGTAAACTGGGACAAAGACAGCAGCCCAGTTCAACAGTCTGGTCAGGCTGTGGCCTGTACTTGCAGCGATACTGACTGAGGCAGGAAGCGAGTATGATGACTGACATGATGTGTCTGCAAATAGTGCAAAAACAAATGTGTTCTCCAACGACAAAGTAAAGTTTAGGAAAATGTCTCAGCAGGGAGTCCGCTGGAACCGAGTGTTTGGGTCAGAGAGTCTGAAAAAATGAGCTCAATGATGTGGCGTCATCCCATTGGTGGAAAACTGTTCAGCCACTGTGGCCTTACACACTTTAATTACTCTAAAGGACATGACTGGCACTAAGTCTGTAAACAGGAAGATTTCATCGAGTTTATTCAGTTACATTTGAACAGAAGAGATCGTTCGTCAAATCGAAAACTGTCTGCGACCAACGTGTTTTACTGTGAATCACTCTGTTCAGACCCAAACACACTTTAATGAACTTTGCCAGATAAACACACAAATATCTGAACAAGCTTCAAACAAAGATAAGAGCGGGGAGGAGCCACACCACGACCATGTGACCCAGAGGGCTCCGAAACCCGACTGCAGCCTCTGGTTTTAGCAGGAAACTGAAGTCTGAGAGAAGGTGAGTCTGAGTCCAGAAGTTTGTCATTTCACTCCTGAAGTCTTTGTTTAGTTGTTGTTGGTGTGAGAGAAACTTTGAAGTGGACCAAGATCAGGAAAGGAGCTCTGAGTGTGTGTGTGTGTGTGTGTGTGTGTGTGTGTGTGTGTGTGTGTGTGTGTGTGTGTGTGTGTGTGTGTGTGTGTGTGTGTGCGCGCACCCTTCCTTCCTGCCCTCTAAATCTTGGGTGGGACCTCTAAGCAGTTTTTTCCTGATCTCTTTCTCTCACAGTGAGTGTTTTTATTTTTGTACTTCCCGACCAGAACATGGGAAACTCGGAGGGGAAGGAGCGGAGACCTGATCCCAGAGATCAGGACAGTGAGAGTGACCAGTCAGAGTAAGAGAGCCCTCGTTGAGTTTTATGATGAACATCTCAGATTTAATGTGTCTGATATCTTCAGTGTTCATCATTTCAGTCTTTACCGACTCTTAGTCAGGGATGGGGGCCGTAGTTAGTCCTCATAGATACAGTTTCAGAGTCTTTGTGGCACGACCTTAATTTAATAAAATGTCTTTAATACTAAAGACTTTTTCAGGGCTTGACTCTAACTTTTTCACATGTTCTCCTCAGTTAAAAAAGTAAAGAGCACACAAAGAACTTTAGGGGCACAATGATCAGATCATTTTTGTTTTATTGGTCGACATAAGTACGATTATTTGAAATCAATTTTAGGTCTCTTGGTCACATGACAGTGAAGCTATTAAAGAAAATGTTTAGAATTTGTCTTTAAATTTAACACAAAAATGTATAAGGACAAATTAGGGAAATAAAGAGGTGTGTCTTATTGGTGCACATTATAGTTATAGTCAACATTATTATTATTACTTTTTGATGTTGGGGTTACAGGGTCACCAAGATCCCCAAGCGTCCCCCATCGTTTATGTTGACCCGGCTTTTTAGCTCTTGTCCGCTCTACCTCCGTTTTAAGCGCCCGTTATTCCTCCAGAGTCTCCGGTATTTACTTTGTTTTCTTGCTTGTGTCGGCAGTCGTGGCCAAAGGAGGATTCAGACAATTTTCCGAACTTTCTGGTTGGTTTCTACTGTCCGATATTGTAGCACGCTAACTTTGTTTGGGCTCCTGAACGACACGGGGGAGCAGCGTCTGCCTCACAACCAATCAGGTTAGAGGAGGTGGAGAACGGCTTTGTTTACAGTCAGAAAGAGCGGACCGCTCAAAAATGTTCAAATGTTGACGACACAGACATAAGAGAACACAGAGATATCGATATATTACCAAATAATCAATAACTAATAACTATTGACTGATATTAGAAGATTTTTTGTAAATAAACCACAAAATAAAAAGATGTTTCTTTAACAGAATCCTGCCGACCCCACCTTCTCTGGCCTCAGTTCTGAAAAACAACCCCTCCCATCTGAAAGAGCTGGACCTGAGTCTGCAGGGTTCAGATGTGGAGCTGCTGTGTGATTTTCTGAAGAGTCCGGAGTGCAGGCTGGACACTCTGAGGTCAGAAAGGTGGCTTTTTGAGGGTCAGAGAATTGTTCAACCTCAGTGAAAAACTCTCACAGTTTGATTGTATTTAGATAAGACTTAGTGAGAGCTGTTTTTAATTCTCAGTTTTGTTTTAACCGTCAGTGGGCAGATGATATGCATGTTTTTTTTCTGCCTTAGTTCATAACAGACACTTGCACACACCTCTGGATTAACAATATTTCTTTACAGGTTGATCGACTACAGTTTGTCAGAGGCCAGCTATTCTTCCCTGGCCTCAGCTCTAATATCCAGTCCCCACCCTCTGAGAAAGCTGGAGCTGAGAGTAAAAAACATGCAGGATTCAGAAATAGAGCTACTGTGTGATTTTCTGGGGAATCCTGAATGCAGACTGGAGACCCTGAAGTAAGACTTCCTACTTTCCACTGCAGAGAGCTAAGCTTCAGTTTGAATATATTCATTTCACATGAAAACCCTTGGTAAACTTTGTTTCAGTTACGGTATTTTGAAGTTTTTCGGATTTTCTTTAAGTCTTTTACCTTCTTCACTTTGCTTCTCTTCAAACTCAGATTGAGCACCTCCAGTTTATCAGAGATCAGCTGTGCTTCTCTGGCCTCAGCTCTGATATCCAACCGCTCCCCTCTGAGAGAGCTGGATGTGAACTGTGAGTATCTCGAAGAGTCGGGAAGGAAGCTGCTCTGTGAGCTTCTGGGTAATCCAAACTGCCATCTGGAGAGTTTGAGGTTAGACTCCTGATTTATAAGAAAGTATACGCTGTTTTTCTGGGTGGTGTTCAGAGTCTCTTTTCCTGTTTTCTCTCTCTTTTTTGATGAAGAACCTTTGAGTCCAGTTTAGAAACTAACAATAACAAAGGGAACTTTTGTACTGATAAATGTTTACGTACGCCCTTGCTTATCTGCATCCTCTATCTATAATGTTATCTTAATCTACTCCAATATTTCATCCTATTTTTCAGTGTAAAGGACAAAAGTTGCTCAGGGCTCAGCCTTGCTTGTTTGGAACCAATTCTGAAAAGGAACCCCAGCTATCTGTCCGTCGGCAAACTGCAGGATTCAGCAGCGAGACACCTGCAGGACTATCTGAGGCGTCCAGACCGCGAACTGACCCTGAAGTAAGTGTGGAACATAAGAAAGTTGATGTAGTAAAAGAAATGGTGAACACAAATAAGATGTCTGTACTCCATCAAATATTCAGAGTCGCCCAGGCGTCCGAACAAAGAAAAGACTGAAGTGATAAACCGGACGAGTCTCTTGATATTACCATACAAACCTCAAAAGCATCTTCATGTGATTGGTGAACTCCTGTGATTAGATCAGATAGAACCTTACTGGTCCGTTTGGGAAGGTTCCCTTTAAGCAGATGAAAAGTGGTTCTGGCTCAGAAAATGACAGTCAGCAGTTGTTTGTGGTCTTCTTGTTTTATATCATATCATATATCATAAACATTTAGAGTTAGATCATGAAGGAACAATGTCTTCAAGTTTTTCATGGTTGTTTCTACAGGATTGTCGATGAGCAGCAGCAGGAGGCCAATGATGGTTTCAGGGTCTCAGCAGCGGTCAACATTCCTGCACAAGAAGAGGTCACAGCAGAGGAGAAGCTGAAGTTAGCGCGGAAACGGTTTGTGGACAGTGTGTCTGATCCTGTCCTGAACGATCTTCTGGATGTCCTCTTAAAGCATGAGGTTATAAATAATAATGAGATGGAGTCACTCAGGTCAAAAATCAGAGCAGATAAAGCCAGAGTTCTGATCGACGCAGTGCGAGCGAAAGGTACTGAAGCCAGTTTGGTTCTGATCAATGCTCTCTGTGAGGTGGATCAGTACCTTTCTAAAAAGCTGGATTTAGTCTAAAGCAGAGTAACGGTGGGCTGGGATGATGAAATAGACTGGCTGTATTAGAGTAGTTGTGACTTTCAAAGAGAATTTGTGATTTCTCTGTTTTGATTTTGGGTGGAAAATGAAACAAATCTGTTTAGAAAAGTCTGCTTCTGTCTGTAAACTAATTTAAATATCCTCTGTTGGATAAACTGACTTTGAAAATAAATCTCGATGATGACGTTGTTGTCCAGCTCCAGGTCTGTTGTCTGTTCTGTGAGCTGCATTTGTTGCCACGTCACACAATTCTCAGAAACTTTCAGCAACTGTTGGGACCTGTTTGATCAGCCCAGAAAAAGAGGGTCCATGCACTGACTCCGGGATGACCCAGACTCACGTTCCTGTTCACGAATTACAAAAAGAGCTGCACAGTTCACCTTTAAACCCAAATATGAGTGTGTTTAAATGTGCTCTGCTCAGTCGGCCCCTGGTCAGCTCTCGTTTATTTTATTAGTTTATTAGTTTATTAGTTTATTAATTCGGCTGAAATGTGAGGGTGTAACTCAGAAGGTTGTATAAAAAAACATTTGGTGCTATCGGCCCACTGAAACTGGACTTTTTTAAAAAAACACGAAGTCTGATTGAAATCTCAATCTTAAGACAACGTGATTGTTATGAGCCGACATGTCGCCATCTGACCCTTAACCTGAACTCATGATAGTTCAGCAGCCGGTCTCCATGAAGACTCACCTGCATGAGTCCATCGAACACGAACACATGTAGGTGAGTCCCAAATAATCAGTCCATGAGGATTAACTCAAACACCTGAGTACAAACAACAGGGAAGAGGAGACCAATGGTTCAGATTAGAAAAACTCGACTTTAGATCAGGAGAGAGTCCACGGATCAACCTGTTTTCAGACGACTGCTTAAATATTGAACCATATTCAATGACTTAGCTGTTCGATCAGATGTCGTCTGTCTTATAACGAAATATTTAACTAACGTTATCGGAGAAAGTTGATTTTCTGTCCCTGTCCTTTAAAAACCTCTAGATTTCAGAACAGCTGTCCAAAGAAAACTGTCACCACTTTGAGTAAAATGCAGGAATAATAACAATCTAGTATCTACACACACTCTCTCACTCTCTGTGAGGGTAAAGCTGCTGGTTTCCTGTCAATGAAGGAAGGAGGAGCAACACCGCCCATGTGATCCAGCTCAGTGACGACAGGTAGGAGACCTGTGTCAGTCGGAGTGTTTGGAGTCAACAGACGAAGAGGTGAGTGTTGGTCCAGCATTTTTGAGCTCATGTCTTCAGCCTTTATATCGTCTCTCTGTACCACCACAGAGAGAGGTTCAAGTCCACAGCTGGACTCACACAGGGCTGCAGGAGGTCTCCCTGCTGTGATTCTGTCTGTGTCAGGCTGTCTCCTGCTCTCTCAGTCTGAGGCAGGATCGTAGAGCGAACTGGTTTTTCCTGATCCTTCTGTCCTGGACTCACTCTCACAGTGAGTGTTTATGTTTTGTCCCTCAGGCTGAAGATGAGTGGCTGTTTAGAGGAAGAAGAGGACGGTGCTGGGTAAGGACTTCTTTTCTGTTTGATTAAAGGGATATTCCACCGTACTTTAATTTAGGGTCAAACCCACCGTAACACCGAGTTAGACCCCCCCTCCAGAGATGAATGTTGTCGACCGCTTGCTTCTCTAGTTATACCAACTTTAGTAACGACCGCAGGATAGAAATACAGAGAGCCACGCCCCCAACCAAAACGCCACTCTATAGCCACAAATAATGCTCAGAACAGCACCTAACTTCATCAACAGGACATATAGGGTCACAGACATAGTACTAGACACCAAACATCTTTTTAACTTTAGCAGAGAGACTAAACACAACTCACCTACTCTCTTCCAGCAGCCGCTTGTTTGTAGAGAGACCTCAGGCCAGTCCATTACAGACTACAGCGGGGTGCCGCAGCTCAAGGAAGAACATTTATGATCATTACTTCATGGAAATACAATCAGACCGAGACGCTAAGACAGAAGAACTACAGCGTCTGTAAAATGATTAATATGGTGATTATTACTTCAAGGAAATGATAAAGAAATGATCATAAATGTTCTTCCTTGAGCTGTGTCACCCCGCTGTAGTCTGTAATATTACCCTAAATTAATTTTACGCTGGAATATCCCTTTAACGTCTTCACTGTACATTATCATGAGCTGAAACCTCCTCATGGGTGCGTCTACACGGACTGAAGTTTTCGGTTATGAGTCCCATCCTGGTTTTGATCGTACTCAGGATATAACCTTCAAATACACATAGAGAACCTGGTTATCCATATTCCTGTGCTGACAATACTATGCTTGGCACTTGGCCGTAAATCAGTTTTACTAAACTATAAAAGACACAGGGTGATGGCTCTGTTTGTTCTTGTTTGGGTGTTGTGATGATAAACTGTGGAGTGTGTTGAAGAAGCCTGATTTTCCTGATGCTGAAGCCTCTAATTACAGAGAGAGTCTATCAGGACATGCAGTGAAAGAGCAGGTCTACAGATCACACTGTTAATATCCAGAACAGACCAATCAGAGTGATGTCTGCTCATCGCCTCAACATCAAACTTACAAACTAAAACAGGATATTGTAGTTTTGAATTGTGAGTCTACAGCAGATGGTGCTCCTCTTCAGTCCTCTACTCTCCAGTTAGTCTTCTCCATCATTATTGGATTGCTGACCCAAACCTGATCATGGAGGCAGTAGGAACATGGAACTCAAACAGCTCATCAAAATAAAGACCCAAAGCAAATAATAACTTTTTATTTTTAATAATAACTTCATTTTTATGTCACTTTTAAAAACAAAAGTTGACAAAGTGCTCTCATTCACCGGCTGCTTGACTGGCAATGCTGTTTCTTTTTAATTCTCTTTAATTTGTTTCTTCGTTTCTCACTTCAGAATCACTCGAGATTCGGCTCAGTACGTTCACTAAAAAGATTCGGTTCTTTTGAACGAATCGTTCACGAGCGACACAACACTACCCCAGGCCACTAGGGAGCCCCCAAGGGCTGACGAACCTTACTCCACAAAAATGTCCTGAAATTAAACAACTAGTGGTCAAATTGCAGTGACAGCTTAGACGGATACCCCCCTAAAGGGGCCCCATGTCATCCCTGCCGCACTGCTATGTGACCAACGTCCATCTTTACTGAAGTGTGTCAATCAAAGTAACTTAAATCAGCCGTTAAGTGGAGCGACTTATCAGGAGAAAAGAGAGAAAGAGAAAGAAATAAGGAGAAAACAAGACGGCGGTAAGTGGAGCTGATAGCAAAGTTTGACAAACTCTTTAACTTTAGATGTAAGGTTTGGTGTAAGGTCTGTTAAATGTTTGGTAGCTAGTTAGCCGTGTTAGCAGAGCGGGAGACGTTAGCCTGAGTTTTTCCCGCCTCGTTGACTCGCTGTTACCGTGAGTTCTCCTCCTCGTCCTCTCCCTGTTCTCCTCTCTCTTCCTCCTCGTCCTCTCCCTGTTCTCCACTCCCCTCCTTCTGCTCCGCTCCACTCTTTTACTTTTTATCATCATAGGGAACCATACTCAAAATTTTGTATTTTAGGATGGCATTGCACAGACTTGGAGGCAAGTTCCATGTTTTGTTTAATGCTAAAGACTCAAATTGTGGTGTAATAAAAGGAGTCCACTTATTGGATTGTACAAGAGAAGCCAAAACTGATCTAGTATGCATTCTCTTGTCAGGGAGGGTGACAGCAGCTCCTCTGGGATCAGCTGTACTTCTCTGGCGTCAGCTTTGATGTCCAACCCCTCCCATCTGAGAGAATTGGACCTGATACAAAACAAGGTACAGGAATCAGAAGTGAAGCTGCTGTGTGGTCTTCTGATGAATCCAAAATGCAGACTGAAGACTCTGAGGTAAGCCCCCTCCCCCCCAAATAATTATATGTTGAATTATAGACCAATCCCATGAACAACCAGAAGTTAACAAGCTGCCTTAGCTGTGGTGGTGTCAACGCAAAACATCTGCACATTTTAATAGAGGCACTTGTAAAAGTTATCGACTTTTTACTTCTACCTTTAAATGATCGTGTAGGTGCCTTATGGTAAAACTGGCTGAATTTCTTGTTGCTTTGTTCCGTATGACAAACTTCAGCTTTGTTAGTGTGCACAACAAATAAGTGTTACCTTCACCAAAAGACCTTCTGTGTTAAAATCAACATGTCACAGAGATCAACTGGCCACAGACAGAAGGATCAAGAATTTAATGATTATTAATAATTTAACCTCACTTTGATTGACCAGTTGATTGTGTTCTGATTTTCCTTGCAAGATAATCTCATTAATAATGTTCCTCATTAAGCTAGTATGCTCGCCAGTTTCTTGATTATAGGTTATTTTCTACCTGCATACTGACGAGTTTGGGTGTTTGGGTCTTCAAGCTTTCTAGTTTTACTTTGAAAGAATTAACCTCAACACCAAATAGAAACACTGAATGTTTTAGACAAACAGAGATGAACAGTTTCATCTTATTTTTCAGATTAATTCACTGCAGATTGTCAGAGAGTGACTTTCTTTCCCTGGCCTCAGCTCTGAAGTCCAACCCATCCCATCTAAGAGGTCTGGACCTGAGTGTGAACAGGCTGCATGATTCAGGAGTGAAGCTGCTGTCGGATTTTCTAGAGGGCCCAAACTGCAAACTGAAGTCTTTGAGGTCAGACTCTAAATTAATTCAGAAGTTAAATGATGAAAAGTTTACTTTTGTGCCGTTTCTATGGCAGCAATCTGCTTGATGTGTTGTTGTCAATAAGGTGCATTAATTCTGTTGTAAGCTTTGGTCTAATCGTGGCTACAAGTTGTTTTTTTTAATGTTTTTTAACTTCAAATTTGGTCCTTTGTCTCTTTAATTTGTAATAATTATCTGTCTTTCTTGATTTATAAAAAAAAAAAAGATTCTCAATATTTTAACAATTTATTACCTAACAATGCAGAACGGTACGATTGTAACATCAGGCTTCCACTTTGCCCATCCCTCGATTACTTAAGACTCCCTACATTTTCACTTATGCTGGGTAGCTGTTATTTATCTTAGCTAATCACATCATTTATAGCTAGGATTAAAATTTTGTGACAATTAAGTTTAAAGTTGGGATATCTTTTATTTATTTTTCACAGTAAAAATAGATATGACAAATTCAAAAATATTGTTCTGAGTGTGATAATTGGTGAGCTTCAAAAACTCACTGTACTATTTTTTGAAGGTTTCAGATTTTAATAACAGAAAAGTCCATATTACTCCTCAAGTGTGCAACTTTCAAAAGGCACCCTTTAAATAAGTTTGGATATTTTAAGTGTTGTTTTGTAATATACTATCTTTCATCTCTACAATAATATTTTTACATCGAGGTTTCAAGCCATTTTTCCCAAAAACGTGTTTGTTTTTTGATTTTCAGGTTGAAGGGTTGCACATTGTCAGTGACTAGCTGTAGTTTTTTGGCCTTGGCTTTAAAGTCAAACTCCTCCCACCTGAGAGAGCTGGACTTGAGTGATAACAGCCTGCAGGATTCAGCAGTGGAGCTGCTGTGTGATTTTTTCAAGAGTCCAGAGTGCAGAATGGACACTCTGAGGTCAGACTCCCTATGTACTTATGAAAATTAGTAAACCCTAATTTAAAGAGATCCTTTTCTAAAATTAGTATTTTAAGTTATCATTAGAGTGTAGAAGAATAAGACACACTTCTAGAGGAACTTAATTTCTTTTCTTTCAGATTGAGTGGCTGCAGTCTCTCGGGCACCAGCTGTGCTTCTCTGGCCTCAGCTCTGATGTCCAACCCCTCCCATCTGAGAGAGCTGGACCTGAGCAACAACAAAATGTGTGACACAGAAGTGAAGCTGTCGTGGTTTTCAAACGCCAAAGTTGATTATTCGAGGTCAGACTGAATGAATTTATGTAACATACAAAGATGGGCTATGGTTTCTATACCTTTTCTGTTACGTAGACACTAAATTCTTCAAATCTCAATTTGATAAGAAAACTCCTTTATACTTAATTGAACAGGATGTAGAAATGAATATTGTTCAAGGAAATCTAATTTTTAACCTTTTTCTCTGTGCATCCTGTAGAATTAGGGAGTGTGCACTTTTCATTTTTCTTTTTTGCAGTCTTGATATACTAAAGCTCTCGATAGACCATTACACTCACAGACTAATATTTTAAGTCAAATTACCTGAAGGATAATGAGCAATCTTATTTTGCAGATCTGACAGAATGAAGCTGCTGTGTGATTTTCTGAAGAGCCCAGACTGCAGGCTGCAGACTCTTAGGTCAGACTTAACTGTATTTAAAGCTGATCAAGAGGAAATGTTTTGTTTTACAATGTCATTTTCAGAGGCAGAGAATTAATGTGCTTATTATTAATGTGCTTTAGTTTGAAAATTTTAAAACTAAACTCCTCAAAGTACAAATGTCATGTCTTTTTCAGATTGAGTGGTTGTGGTTTATCAGGAATCAGCTGTTCTTCTCTGGCCTCAGCTCTGATGTCCAACCTCTCCCATCTGAGAGAGCTGGACCTGAGTATCAACAAACTGCAGGATTCAGGAGTGAAGCAGCTGTCGGATATTTTGAAGAGTCCAAACTGCAGACTAAAAGCTCTGAGGTCAGACTACAATGCTGGTGTTTCTGTGTCTTAAATGTGCAGACCCATTTTAGCAAAACTCCAAAAAAGACAATATTCAATCAAATCTTTCAGACTGGGTGGCTGCGGTTTGTCAGAGATCAGCTGTCTGGCCTCAGCTCTGCAGTCCAACCCCTCACACCTGAGAGAGCTGGATCTGAGAGGACACAGGCTGCAGGGTTCAGGAATGAAGCTGCTGTCTGATCTTGTGGAAAGTCCAGACTGCAGACTGGAGACTCTGAGGTCAGTGGAGGATGTTTGAGAAGCTGTTGTTATTACAGTGTGTTAAACGTAGATTAATCTGTTTTTCTACAAGTAGAAGTTCTTGAACCAACCAGACAGATTTGCTTGTGTAGGTATAAGGACTGACGGCCTACGACTCTGAGATTTCTCCACCGCAAATCAAATGTGAACACTTTGTTTATTAACATGCTCAATATAGTGGAGCCACAGTTTTAGCTTCACTTCTACCTTTGTCCCCGTCTAAAAGCACCAGGCAGGTGTTGGTAAAAGTTTGTCCACCTTTGCTACAAAGGGTGGCAGTGTCCCTCTTTCAGCTGATTCCCATTTAGCCGTGTCCTGGCCGACCCGTTACATGCATCAGAGAGGTGCTGTCAGGTTTTATGCTGAACACTGAAAACAACAGCAAGCTTCAATACGATATAACACCTTCATCTTCTCTTGATGTCCTCAATGATGATCCCCGAGTTTGTCAGATTACAAGAAATACTATCCAGTGTGACTCAAGTCAAACGGTCAAATATAAAGTCCAGCTGTAATTTGACTAATTTCTGAACAACATGTGAAGGAACTGAGTGTGTCTGCAGAGCTTGGATCAGCTGGTGTTTATTTCCTGAGATTGTGTTCATCTTTGTGTGTTTGTGGTTATCTCTACAGGACTGATGGGAAGTTGGTTGAAGCTGAAAAACATTTAAAATGTGAGTTTTGAAACAGTGGTCTCCACTTATTCAGCTTCTTTACAGATATATCTGATTTTATGATGAGCAGAAACTCCTCGTTCAGTTTTTCCTTTTCTTCTGTTTCAGCTCTGAAGTTCAAAAACTTCCCCTCTCCATCCGATGATGAGAATATCCAGCAGGATGAGGATGATGATGATGATGATGATGAGAAAAAGGTGAGAAAAAGCAGCTGAAAGTATGAAACAAACATGACCTGACCTTACTTCTTTGAAGTAAATATCGACAACAGATCCTCGTGATTGTATGTCAGAATTATTATGGTTTGGTTTCAGCAAGGATGGACATTCAGAGTTTTCTCTCTTCTGTCCCACAGGAAGTGACTTCGATGATCCAGGACCAGAGCAAGAGAGAAGACCAGATACCTGAAGGTAATTCATCCTTTAGGACCCCAATAATTCCCCCTGTATAGATGAGAGCAAAGCATCAGGGTACTGTGCCTTTAAGTGGCAGCCCCGCCCACATTTAGGGGTAAAGCGCTCCATCTGAAGTGACTGGCAGTAAATGTTCGTCTTGGGTTTTTGGCGGAGGTTGAGGATCAGTTTTACGAAGTTTATCCCAGAAAAAGTGAAGCCTGTGTCATGGAGAAACCTCCTGGATGCACAAAGTCCTGGTCCAGGTCCTGGTTGAAGAGCTGACTCTGATGCTACCAAGTCTAATCCCTCCACCCCCCTAAAAAACCACAGATAAGGATTTTCTACCTGCTGAACTCAAACCCACGTATTCACTCATGGGCTCGGATGATTTACTGAACAACAGGATTAGAAGGAGAGATCATTTGATTGGTTTATATTAAATCTGTCCTTTTTATGAAGAAATCAGTTCTTAAAGTCTTTTCTCTGGTTATTTTCCAGTTTCAACCAGTAAAATTCAGCCGGCCCAGGTCAGGGTCCCAGCAGAGGAGAAGCTGAGGTTAGCCCGGAAACGGTTTGTGGACAGTGTGTCTGATCCTGTCCTGGACGATCTTCTGGATGTCCTCCTGGAGAAGGAAGTCATAAATAATAATGAGATGGAGTCACTCAGGTCAAAAATCAGAGCAGATAAAGCCAGAGATCTGATCGACGCAGTGCGAGCGAAAGGTACTGAAGCCAGTTCGGTTCTGATCGCTGCTCTCTGTGAGGTGGATCGGTACCTTTCTAAAAAACTGGATTTAGTCTAAAGCAGAGAAACGGTGGGCTGGGGTCTTTAGAGGAACGTTTGTGTTTGTTTTTACTTCATAACCAGAATGTTGCTCTGAAAGGTTAGGAAAAGGATCTGACAGGGACTGGATCACTGCTGAGCCTCTTTAAAGGAGGCTCTCTGTCAAACACCAGGACTCTGACCCCCGACCTCCACCTTCATCCTGATCGTCTCCTAAAAGGTCGTATCCTCCGATCGTAGCTGATCGTAACCATTCAAGTTAACGTGTCAATTTACACCGACTTCTTTCTGTTCCTCTGAGGATCAAAATCTAAATCTAACACACTCTTTTGGAAACGTCCCAAGTAAGTCCAGTTGTCCACTGTAGTCGAGCCGGTCTCATCCTCTCATATCTGCTGGTCTTGGACTTTGAGGGACTCTTTCTCAGCAGTCAGAGTCCCTCCTGTCCAAACGCTGACATTCGCAGACTGTCCTAACTGCTCAGACGTTCAACCTTCACTGATGTTAGTTTTCAGTAGGTCAGTACATGAGAGAAAACCAAAAACCTGAGACCTCCAAAGGTCCGCTTCGTTATGTAAACTCGGTTTATTTCACCGACTTAACAAAATAAAAGTCTTTTTTTCTCTTTCAACGTCTGTCTGTTTGCATTCATGGGGGGGGGGGGCAGTTTTGTTGTGTTTTCAGTTGCTGAGTCACTAATACACACACACACACACACACACACACACACAGACTCGTTTCCTGGCAGGGTTACCATGACAACAGTCAAACTTTACCTATGCAGGCCTCTCTCTCTGTTTCTGTCCGCCCCCCTCCGTCTCTCAGACTCTGGTTGTTCAGCACACAGGTAGGTCTCCGCTCTTTCTCCTGCACTTCTGTGAGTTCGTCTCTGAAATGTTTCCTGATGAACCCAAACTAAGAACACTGGGTCCTGAACTTGTCTTGACCCTCAGATGGCAGATCCTGACTCTCAGACTCCGGTGGAGGATTCACAGGGGGAGCTGGAGACCGGTGTTCCCGCTGCCGGCAGCTCTGAGCCGGGGCCTGATCCTGACCCCTCCCTGGACATGGAGCTCCAGGCTGAAGGTCTCAGAGTCCAGGAGGGTGAGGAGGAGGAGAAAGGAGGTGCAGACGGAGAGCTCATCAAACCCAGACCTCCTCTGCTTCACCTGCACAAAGGTACAGAAAACAGATCTGAGATCAAACTGAAGTTCAGGGTTCGATTCAGTTTAACTTTTGATTTAAAATGTTCTGAGTGATATGGATGATTTCAGAGGTCAAAGGTCACCGGCGAATAGGAGGGCAGAACCAAAGAGCCGTTAACCCCACGTCTCCCGCTGCAACTTCTTCATCCACCTCTGTGAGTAAACTCTGACAACAGCCCGTCTTCACCTGCTTCAGTGTCTGCAGTGACTCCTAACAGCCACTAGATGGCAGCTTCACCATCAGTACGAGTGTTTTTCTCCGGTCTGGACACAGAAAAGAAAATCATGTTTTATATTTTTGTGTTTGCTGTTACTCGACCTTCACACGTCTGTGGGAAACACAGATCTAGAGCTGATCTAGAGCTCCCTCCTGATCACAGGATCACAGGTGAGACTCTGGAGAAACTCCAAACCAGGTCTGAAGCTCCTCGATTGTCTCCAGGTGTGTGGAAAAAAGACGCTGCTGATGTCCAACGAGGCGAGGAGAGAGATGGCTAAGCAGGCGAGAGTCCTGAAGGAGGAGAGACGAGCCGCGCTGGACGCTCGGCACAGATATCTGATCAGCAGGTTGGTGGACGCCGGGACGGTGGGGGGGCCGGAGGTGGAGGACGCCCTCCTCTCTGATGAAAAGGTAAGATCACAGACATCTACAAACTCAGAGAGGAGGATCTGACCTGATCTGGGTCGGTCTGGGTTTAACCTTCTCTGGTTCTCGCAGTTCGGCCTGATTGAGGATTTCTTTGCTGCGAATGGATCCAGGAAGCTGATGTTCTTCTGTCAGAGCGAGAAACAGGTTCTCCTCCTCCACCATCTTCTTCTTCTTCTTCTAGATATTCTACCATCATGATTTCTCTCATCAGTTCATCTTTATTTTCCTCTTTTGTTCCCCATCTCTCTTTTCTCGGTTTCAGAACCAGTCTATCAGCTACTCCACCTCTGTGGATGCAGCGCCCCCTGCTGCCTCTCAGAGGAAACTCTTCATCACCACAGGCAGCTCTGAGGTAAGGGAACCAGGCGTGTGTTCAGACAGCAGTCACAGGGAGGAGCTGAGAAGAAGCTGTTTTAGAAATATCTCATTTATGGAGGTCATGTCGGTTCTTCACTGCCTCTTTATCTGTTTTCACTGACAGTTAAATCGATTTTCTGTCATATTTGTGCGTTTAGTCGCTCTTCTTTTATGTTTACGGCGTCATTGTTTAGTCTCTGAAGTCTGATGAAGCAGGAGGGCAGCATTAAAGCTCCTGTAAGGAACTTTCTCTTTGTTTTCATTGGATCTTTTCCTCGTGAGTAAATGAAATATCATCCTGACAGTCAAATGAGGAAATGTTGAAAACAGACTGTCTCTCCTGCTGAGCTGAAAAATCATTTTCTTTCTTGTGTTTGTGTAGAAAGTTTTACTCTCAAACAGACTCTCCCTCTGCCTCCAGTAAAGATAAACGAACACGGATCGTTCTGTTCAGGTTTCAGTCGAACCTCAGTGCGGCTCGTGTCCACCATTGTCCGTCCTCAGAGATAATAAGAGCTCTGGTCGAGTCTATTGTGTTGTCATGACAGAGAATCGGTGTTTGTTTTTGGTGCTTGGTGAGGAGATACCGAACACCTTCAGGGAACACAGATCCTTAGAAGGACCTTAAAAGTGATAAAAGGACAGAGATCACACAACTCTCATACTGAACTGAAAGCCAAGGAATAAAACTGAGTTTTAAAAACCTCCTGAACTCCAAATAGAAAATGTCAGGTTCATAACTAAAGTTGCTTCAGTCTGATTTTCCACAGCAGAGGAAACTTCCTCTTCACTGTCTGACCTCAAACACGTCTGATCCACATGTTTCTTCTTTGTTTTTCAGCCTCTGCTGGGGAGGTGTCTGTTCTTCCTGAGGACCACAGATAAGGCCATAACTACAGCTAACGTTCAGCAGGTCAGTGACATTAAAGGGGTATTCTGGTGTAAATTAATTTAGGGTCAAACCCACCGTAACACAGAGTTAGACCCCCCCTCCAGAGATTAATGTTGTCGACCGCTTACTTCTCTAGTTATACCAACTTAAGTAACGACCGCAGGATAGAAACACAGAGAGCCACGCCCTCAACCAAAACGCCACTCTATAGCCACAAATAATGCTCAGAACAGCACCTAACTTCATCAACAGGACATATAGGGTCACAGACATAGTACTAGACACCAAACATCTTTTTAACTTTGACTCATTTCTTTAGCAAAGAGACTAAACACAACTCACCTACTCTCTTCCAGCAGACGCTTGTTTGTAGAGAGACCTCAGGCCAGTCCATTACAGACTACAGCGGGGTGCCGCAGCTCAAGGAAGAACATTTATGATCATTTCTTCATCATTTCCTTGAAGTAATAATCACCATATTAATCATTTTACAGACGCTGTAGTTCTTCTGTCTTAGCGTCTCGGTCTGATTGTATTTCCATGAAGAAATGATCATAAATGTTCTTCCTTGAGCTGCGGCACCCCGCTGTAGTCTGTAATGGACTGGCCTGAGGTCTCTCTAATTTTACGCCGGAACATCCCTGTAAAGCGGGGGGCTGGATGGACCTGGTTCAGTCCACATGTTGGTGAAACTGTGTGTTTCTGTATCGTCTACAGGAAGTGAACTTCGGCTGGTTGGACTGCAGTGACGGCAGCTTCCTGAACAGTCTGGAAACTCTGCTGACTCAGATTATGGTCCCGGCTCTCCGTTCTCAGCAGGTACACACAGATCCTCTCACACAGACTCTTTCAGCTTCAGTGAAACCCTGTGAATGAAAAAGCGGACTCCTCTGTGTCCAGACGTGGGGCTCTGTGCAGGAGGGGACGTCCAGCCCAGATGTCCAGTCTTTCCTGTCTCCAGTGGACAAGTTCATCAGTAATCTGAGCTCCACCAGAGTCAACATGGAGAGGAAGTTCCAGCTGCAGCAGGTCCACCTTCCGGACGCCATCAGTCAGCTGAGCAGCCCTGCAGACTACACTGCTGCAGGTCAGAGGTCAACCAAAGGACTTTTTTATAGACAGAGAACATGTGCGCCAACGCTAACTGGTGATTCTGCTTTCAGCCAATAACAGCGAGCTGGTGGAGCGCCTGGAGGGCGTGGTCTCAGTGTGGATCAATCAGATCAAGCAGGTGCTGACGGAGAGTGAGCAGATAAGGAAGGAGGCCGATGATGTGGGACCTTCAGCTGAGCTGGAGCACTGGAAGAGACGCATGGTCACCTTCAACAGGTAAACTGGGGTCAGAACCACCTGATTAGATCCACATGAGGTTTCAGAACCTCATGTGAAGGACACATCCTCCAAACACCTGCACGTGCTCGCTGACTCGTGTTTGTGTGTGTTTCAGTCTGATGGAGGAGGTGAAGCGTCCTCAGGTGAAAAGGACTCTGGGAGTTCTGCAAGTCACCAAGTCTCGACTGCTGAGATCCTGGAGAGACCTGGTCAGCTCATCAAGTCAGACTAGTTATAGACGGATCTGAATCAGCACGTTTCAGGGTCTCTTTGTTGATTGGTTGATTTCAGGATGCAGATATCACCGTCGTCGCTAACGAGGCCAAGGACAACGTGAAGTACCTCTACACTCTGGACAAGTTCTTTGGACCTCTGGGGACATGCACTCCGGTGAGGAACCCTGTCTGTGTCTTTACCAAGTCTGTGGAGTCAAACCAACAACCCTCCTTAGACCCTCACTGTGCTGTGGTCTACACGGCTGAGTCCCAATAATCCGAACGCTCAACAGCTGAGTTAACGACGAGGCGTTACAGAAACACGCTCACAGATCAGGTTATTAGTCCGATCATGATGGGGACAAAAAAAATCAACAAATGTTTTTTTTTCCTGTAAATATGGCGGTGAAGTTAGTTTCAGGTTGGATATATTTTCCTGTAAATACGGCGGTGAAGTTAGTTTCAGGTTGGATATATTTTCCTGTAAATACGGCGGTGAAGTTAGTTTCAGGTTGGATATATTTTCCTGTAAATACAGCGGTGAAGTTAGTTTCAGGTTGGATATATTTTCCTGTAAATACTGCAGTGAAGTTAGTTTTAGGTTGGATATATTTTCCCGTAAATACCGCGGTGAAGTTAGTTTCAGGTTGGATATATTTTCCCGTAAATACTGCAGTGAAGTTAGTTTTAGGTTGGATATATTTTCCTGTAAATACGGCGGTGAAGTTAGTTTTAGGTTGGATATATTTTCCTGTAAATACGGCGGTGAAGTTAGTTTCAGGTTGGATATATTTTCCTGTAAATACGGTGGTGAAGTTAGTTTTAGGTTGGATATATTTTCTGTAAATACGGCGGTGAAGTTAGTTTTAGGTTGGATATATTTTCCTGTAAATACGGCGGTGAAGTTAGTTTCAGGTTGGATATATTTTCCTGTAAATACGGCGGTGAAGTTAGTTTTAGGTTGGATATATTTTCCTGTAAATACGGCGGTGAAGTTAGTTTTAGGTTGGATATATTTTCCTGTAAATACGGCGGTGAAGTTAGTTTTAGGTTGGATATATTTTCCTGTAAATACGGCGGTGAAGTTAGTTTCAGGTTGGATATATTTTCCTGTAAATACGGCGGTGAAGTTAGTTTTAGGTTGGATATCTGACGGACATTCTTTGAGGATCTACCGGTGTCTTCTCACTCTCCATAACCGGGAATAACAACAGCAGCGCGGTTAAATCTACTCGACACCCTCACTGTCAACGTCGGTGTTGAATAAGGGACCGTCAATAAATTACCGGTTGATGTTCTCAGAAAAGTCTGTTTTCCTTCAATAGCTTCACTGTCATGTGATCAAAAGACCTAAAATTGATTTCTAATAATAGTACTAAGGTCGATCAATAAGACAAACATTATTGATCAGTTTTCATTGATCCCCTAAAGTTCTTTGTGCTCCTTACTTTTTTAACTCAGGAGAACATGTGAACAAAGTTAGAGTCAAACCCTGCTGCCTCTAGTGGACACTCAGGGAACTGCTTCTTCTATTTCTAAGAGCAAAATCAAAATCTAACTAAAGGGGTCTCTCCTTCTGCACTGGTGGACCATGTTTAGAGCCCCTGTTTGCAAAGCATTCTGGGTACTGTCTTGCACTGTTTTAGCAAAAAGGAAAATAAAGAAGATACTTATTTGAAGTTCTCATGAAACCAGGAGGTTAAAGAACAGGGGGGTCAGGACTCACGGTAAAACCTGAGGAGAACCTGCAGGTCTGTGATTATTAAAGTGAGAAATAGTCATCAAGTCTGTTTGTTTTACCTCTGAGTACAAACCTGAATAACAGCTCAGGTGAGGATCTGATAAAGGAGATAAACCTCTAACCCCCCCTCGTCTGACAGACCAGTATCCTGGACCACCTCCCCGGTCTGATGACCAACATCAGAATGATCCACACGGTGTCTCAGTGCTACAACACCTCCGAGAGGATGACCTCTTTACTGCTGAAGATCACCAACCAGATGATCACCACCTGCAGGACCTACCTGTCCCTGGGTGTGACCCGGATCTGGGACCACAGCAGGTACCGTGGACTCTGCTGGTCCATCTAATCAGACCAGGTTCCGTTGATGTGAGTGAGACTTGACAAAAGTGCGTGCATGTGTGTGTTACAGGCCCGAGCTGCTGCTGCGGATCTCCCACTGTTGTAAACTGAATGTGGAGTATCAGAGGAGCTTCCAGGCCGTCAGGGACAAACTGAGAGAACATCCTGACAACAGAGAGCTGGACTTCAGGTGAACATGAGCCGCAGACATGTGGCTTTTTTATTTTTGCATCCTTTTATTTTCGCAGTAAGTAACTTCTTTTTTTTTTTTAATCTACACAGTTTATTTTTTCGGTAACTTCCGTTGCGACCTCTTTTTTATTTGCAGAAGTGGCGGTTCTCGGCCACCCTACAGAACAATCATCTATTAAATCTCCCGGTGTGTCTTTACTGGTTTCAGTGAGAATTACATCTTCGGGAAGTTCGACGCCTTCTGCAGGCGTCTGGAGAAGATCGCTGACATGGCGTCCACGCTAGAGAGCCTGGCTGCTCTATCGAACATGAAGGTGTGTTTCTGTATAAATCCGTTCACATTTAACAAAACTAAGATAGAGATTTTATTCAGAGTGGAGGTGTTTTTATATCTCTCCATCACCGGTTCACGGGAACATCAGAGTGATCACCTCTATAAAGCTCATGCAGAGTGGTTTCTGTTCCAGGTGGAGGGTATCGACAAGATTTATGTTCGCTATCAGACCATCATCTCCACGACAAAGTCCAGAACCTACGACATCCTGGACCATCGCAAACCAGAGGTCAGATGATATAAATCAGTATGAATATAAGGATAAATATATATATATGAGTATAAATTCTACAGTGTGAGGTTTATAAATGAAGACAACATCGACACTCTCCGCTTGTTCTCAGTCTCAGACTCAGGATCAGGTAAAGTCAGAGACCTTCACACCTGCAGCTCCAGGTTTCAGGACTTAAACTTGAACCGGGTTGTTTCTTTTTATGTGTCCCAGTTTGAAAGAGACTACGCAGACTTCAAGCTCCAGGTCCAGGGTTTGTTCGAGTCTCTTCAGTCTCTGCTGGACTTTTGGTTCCAGCGGTCTCTCACTGTAAGTTCATCACCAACATCAGAAGAACCTGGAGGTTAGCATGGCGGCGTTTAACCTTCAGTCTCAACATGTGTTTGTGTTTCAGACGCAGCGGATGCTGGAGCTACTGACGGTGTTTGAGTCCGGTCCAACAGCTGCTCTGGACCTCAGGAAGTACCACCTACAGCTGCTTCAGCGCTACAGCAGAGAGCTGGAGCTCCTGAGAAAGACCTACCAGAGACAGAGGGAGAGTCCACCTTTGGGACGGAACCTGCCCCCAGTAAGACCACGCCTCCGTCCACCTGTCTGTCCCACTGACTCTGTGGCTTTAACACCAACAGAATCAAACATGGTGTTCCTCAGGGCTCAGTCCTCGGTCCTCACACTGTCTCACTTGTTATGCAGATGATGTTTTTCATTTAACGCAGTTACATAGACCTCTGCCCAGATTATTGGATCAGTAGATACTGATACTGATAGTCTATATCATATATGATACAGATGTCAGTCATGTCTTAGATCAGAGCGTTTCTATCCTCTAAGATCTTTAGGACTTTATTTTTATCTTTAGGACAAAAACTCAGACGAGCAGACGATCTAAAGATTCTACAGATATGACAGGATGATATCAGGACTCCTTCACCCTCTCACTCAGTCTGTTTCCATGACACTCGAGAAAACCGAATTATCGCCTTATTCCGATTAAGACCGGACAGCTGAAGGTCATGTAAACACTTTAGTCCGACTATAATCGCAGTTTGAGAACTCTGATTAAGACACCCAGATAATGTGATCGGAATTCGATTTTCTCTACCATGTAACCAACGTAGTCGGAGTATGATCGAACAATGCATCTCATCTTTAGAAAAAGTAGCGCGTCCATCATGTCGGACAAAAACAACGCTGTACGATGCTCCATCTTCTTGTTTCTCCAAAATGCCCAGCAGCAGTTGTAGACACTTCTGACGTCTGACACCGACCTGCTGTTGTTGTTGACGGTTGGATGGGGTCGGAAACAGCGCCGCTGAAAAGACCCATATCGCCCCCTAGTGTTGGGGAGGAGGACACGTTCACGTCAATAATTCGATTTTCTCAGCTGCATGTAAACGAGGACGAGGAGAGAAGTCTGATTCAGACAAAAAGACGAATTCTGAGTTTAGTCTGATTAAACTGAGACTGTAAACGACCTGACTGACTTCTGACTGAGCAGACTGGAGACAGCCTTTCACACCGACCTCTCTCTCTTTTTTAGGTAGCGGGCAGGATCCTGTGGTGTCGTCAGATTTTCAGGAAGATTGAAGCTCCCATGTTGATCCTGAAGAAGAAGCTGGACGTCCTCAAAGTAGGAACTCTGGTTCTACAGATGATCATAAACCTGATCCTCATGATCTGAGCGAGCCGTCTGATTTCTCCCTCTGTCAGGGACCGGAGATGACCAAAGTGATCAGGAGCTACAACAGGTTGGCTGGGGTGCTGCTGCATTATGAGCTGGTGCACACAGAGGGGTGGAGCCAGGCTGCAGAGGGTGTGCCACACTGTCTTAGCTCCGCCCTCCTGGTCCGACATGAGAGTAACAAGGTGCAGGATGATGAAATGATCGTTTCAGAGAACATCGTCTCACCACAGCAGGGTGACACCTCAAACATCTCCAAAGTTCAGACCTTCAGAGCAGCTGTGAGGATCTCTCAGCTGGTTTAGACTTTGGTTTCATGTTTTCATTTCAGAGACCTAGTTCTGGATTTAGTTGATCCAGTTTAAGTTTACTGACAGGGCAAAAGGGAGCCAGATTACCTGATCCTGGGTACTAAAACCGGGGTTTTGATAACCCCCCTGAGTTTATCTGCCAGGAGTGAGATCTTTGGAGATGTTGACCACCACACAACTGGAGGTACTTGCATGATAATGTGAAGAACCGTGTGTTTCCTCATCAGGTTTTTGTGAACCTGGATCCTGTGGTGCTGGAGGTGCTGCAGGAGGTCCACTGGATGACCAAGCTGGGGGTCCCTGTCCCGAAGGTCATCACAAAGATGAGCTCAAGAGGAGCCCACCTCCAAACTCTGTACAGGAGGTGAGCATCTGCTGGAACTCCCCTGATTCATGGATCATATTTGATCCTTCGTTTTCAGAACTTCGAAGGTTCCTGCAGTTTGGAATCACCACGACCTCGTTTACAGGAGTTTTCAGATGGTGTGAGGACAGATCCGACCAACTCAGCCTCATGGATTCAGATTAAAACTGAAGAGCTCTGAAAGTTGGTCTTATGGTAACTTGGGTCTGCAGAGTCCAGCCCTGACCAAAGCTGACACCCTAATCCCCCAACTTCATCGAGTGTCCAGGTGTCACGGACGTCGACTCTAACTTAGTCATACCTTCAGAGTTCATTTGAATAAGCGACGTGAATCCAGATTCCTTTAATCCTGATTAAAGTAGAGTGTCTGATATGTTCACTCTTAATCCAGATGAGGAGGTTTGAGTTCAGTCTGCAGGATTATTTACACTGAGGGTGATCGTCAGCACAGCTCAGGAGGTTTCAGTTCCTTGGATCAGAAGTCGAGGTTTTCTTCTCTTCATGTTTTTCTCGATGATTCCTCTGAAGTCAGTCTTCAGCACGTTGGATCTCCTCAGTGCTTTAGTTGAGCTGACTCTCCTCCTCAGGCTGCTGGAGATGCTTCAGGACTACAGTTCAGGGGTCGCAAAGATACCTCCGTCACTCCTCCCTCTGATGCAGCCGTTCATCGGCCGGGTGGAGGCGTCTCTCTCTCCAGGACTCACCACCCTGTCCTGGACCGCTCTCAACACTGACTCATGTGAGCGTGCAGAGAGGAATCAACACTTTATGGACGTAGACAGAATATTTTGATCAATAAGGATGATTCCGATCATCCATTGGTAACCCGTGTCCTGCTGTCAGTCATACAGGCCGTGTACGTGGCTCTGGAGGATCTGGATCAGGTGTCCAAAGTCGCCTCAGACCTGTTGGAGTGTCGGATCGGACGGCTGCTTGAGTCCATGTGTTCCTGCTGTCTGCTGGTCCTGCCCGAGGACTCACCTGTCTCACCTCAGGAGCTCCTGCAGCAGACGGAGAGCTCGGTCCGAGCTGCTGCCGTGTCCCTGAACTGGTAAAAACTCCGTTTTAACACCGACACTCCCATCAGGACTCAGTTACCTGAAGCTGCTGTGTACCTGCCAGGTGTGCTGCTGTCATTGAGATGTTCTGTTTGTTTGTGTGTGAACTCAGGCAGAGCCAGCAGGTGGAGAGGTACGTCTTTGAGCTGACTGAAGAGCTGAAGAAGAAGATGAAGACATCAGAGACGGTTAATCTGGAGGTAAAACACGACACGTGGACTTTAAGGTGGTCTTCATCTCTGTGGGCCTCTTCTTCATTCTTCTTCTTCTTCTCCTTCAGGAGCCTTTTCAGTGCCTCAATCCAGACTCCAAACAGAAGACTCGCTGTCAGTCCTGTCTTCCATGTCGCTTCTACAACCTGATTGGTCACCTGTGTCATCGTAACACTGAAGCCCTGGTTAAAGGTCAGACCTCTCTCCTTCTGTGTATCAAAGACCAAGAAATAAAGTGTGTGTAGGAACCAGTCCAGAACCAAAGACCCGAGTAAATCTGCTCCTGTTTGGACCTGAACTTTGAACCCGTCTCCTCTGAGTTCACTAATCGGCGCTTTTCCTCCCAGCAACCAAATCTTCTCTGGACGCCCTGAGGAGGAGACTTCACGTCACCAAATTTCAGCCTTCCTCCTCTTCCTCCTCCACCAGCAGCCAATCAGCTCCTCCTCCTCCTCCTCCTCTCTTTAGAGCCTCCATGCAGCTCGCCATCCCCAACATCGTCCTCAGACCCAGTCTGGACGACATCCAGGTACTTTGATAATGCTTCTTGGTCCGAGCGATAAATACCTCCTCTCTCATCCTCTGCACTGAGGAAAGTCCAAACAGCGACTTGAGAAGAAAGCTGTCTCCTTCTGATGTTCTTGTGATGTTCTCCTCCTCACTTACAGGTCATCAGTTTGCTGAAATAGTTCCTCCTGCTTTTGCTCTCCATACTCTCTGTAGACTCCAAAGCCTGCTGGTCAGACCTTTAAGCACGCTGGTATTACCTCTTCTGTGTGTGTGTGTGTGTGTGTGTGTGTGTGTGTGTGTGTGTGTGTGTGTTTCAGAGCACAGTGAACAGGATGGTGAGCGTCGTGTTGACGGTGACCAAGGACATCCCCTTGTGGACTTTCGCTCACCTGCAGTACAAACAGCAGCAGGTACGCCCGTCACTCAGCCCATTCATATTCAACACCAGCTGCCAGTCAGCCAATCACAGGCCAGTATTTCTGTCTGCCAGGTGGAGCAGGCGGCGGTCAGAGATGGAGGAGACGATATCCCGGTGAAGCCGCCCGTGCTGAGGCCTTTAGAGCGACAGCTGGCTGAACACAAAGACATCACCAAGTCCGTCCACCGATCCTCCCACATGTTTTTTTTTATAATAATAATAAAGACGATAAAAATAACAATAATAATATAAAGACGACGTTTGTCTTTAAACCGTGTCCATCATGTCTCTGAACTCTGGAGCAGGGCGGTGATGCAGCTCGGCTCCATCGTCTCCTCTCTGAGAACTCAGGCTGCTGAGACTCTGGACCAGCTCTCCCACTTCTCCACCCTCTGGAACCAGGTCAGTGTGTGTCAGTGTGTGTCAGTGTGCGTGTCTGCATGTGTGTATGTGTGAACCTAATATCTGTGTGTATGTCTTTAAGGACCCGGAGGAGCAGGTCCAGACTTTCCTGCAGTCGGAGCCCTCGCTCACAGAGTTCAGCTCTCAGATCTCCTTCTACTCTGTGAGTCTGTAACACAAACTCTATTATTTTATATCTATACGTGACACGGCTCTGTTCCAGGTAGAGGTTCTGGTTCAGTCCCTGAAGTCCACTTGGATGTTTTAGGTTTAAGAAGTAAAGCCACAAACTTCAGCTCTTTGGTACTGTCAGCTCTGAACTACTCCACCAAAAGAAGTCCATGACCAGATTTACTCACCCTCCGTCAGTTCACATCTTTTATGGTCTCGACTTCTACTTTCAGATCTCATTCATTTAGTAAATTATGGTCCCAGGGGGGTTTTAGGGCAGGAGTATCTCAGTTTGATTCACCTTCATGTTAAAGTCTCTGAAACCGTAGAAGAACCTTGACTGAGTCTAAAACCCGAGAGACCAGAGAAGACCTGTTGGTCCAGGTAAGTTCACAGATTTTCAGTTTTCATTCACCAGTCCCTGAGAGGCTCCAACACCACAAACTCAGACCAGAGGTTCAGGGTCAGGGACTGAATCAGCTGAGGTAAAACCTAGCAGACAGCGAGCAGCTCCCACCTGTCACTCAAACAGGCCACGCCCCCAATTATAGCTATTTTTGGTCTTTAATCTGATTCAAACAGGAGAGTTATGTTCAAATTCAGGTCCTACGCTAATGAGTCTCCTGACTCACTTTAGGAGACAGCCTCTAGTGGACACTTCAGGAACTGCAGCTTCAGTCAGTCCCCCCCTGAACTCCAGGAGCTGCTGCTGGAGTTAAAAATGATCATGACGAGGACTGTCCATCATGAAGATGTTTCAAAAACCTTCAGACCAGACTGAAGTTCGGTGCTCTCTTTACCCATGATGCCTTGCTCTTCTTGCAGAAACTGGAGGTGCAGATCTCTGAGCTCCCCGCGTCTTTCATGGTGGGTTCGGTTCTCTTTGACACCGACCAGCTGAAGCTGGCGCTCAGTCAGGAGTGTCGGCTCTGGAAACGAGCCTTCGGCGCCGCACTGAACCGCCGAGCGTCTGCCGACATGGATGAGGTTTTCTCATTTGTCGACACGCTGACAAAGCGACTGCAGCGTCCAATCACAGACCTGGAGGATGTCAGGGGAGCCATGGCAGCACTGCGAGAGGTCAGCCGGCCTCTGATTGGCTGTTTTTTTCCCATGATTCTTCCATAAATAAGACCAGGAGTATTTCTGATCACGCACTGATTCGTTTCAGTCGAGTTTCCTCGTTAGAGAGGTCCGTCGTTTGTTTGTGGTTCAGTTTTTCACCCTCGTCCCTGTTGTTTGAGGTTCGGGAGGAGGAGGTTCGTATCGACGCCACGATTGGTCCAGTGGAGGAATCCTTCGCTCTGCTCAACAAACACGAGCTGTTCTTCAGCGACGGGAACGCCGAGCGCGTGGACAGCCTGATGTACGCCTGGAGAAACCTCAACGTGCTGGTGAGACGAGGAAACGGGGTCACACAAAAGAGTCACTGTTCCCAGACTGAGAACGCAGAAAGAGAGAGAGAGCGACCCTGAAACTGTTTTATATTTTTAATAGATGAAGGAGTTAAATATGAGAGCTGATTAAAAAAAAACACGCCGACAAAAATTCTGCTTTAAAACTTCAAAAACAAAATTCTGAGACCAAAATTTAGTTCAGTTATTGAAACTTTTTCTGGATTTTCAAAAGTTTTAAACTGACCAAACTAAAGAGAGACGCTCTGCAGTGAAGGATTGTGGGTACTGAAATCATGTTTCAGGTGGATCAGAACCAGAACACTCTGGTGAGGATCCAGCCCCGTATGAAGGCAGACCTACTGTCGGCCGTGCAGAGCTTTCAGATCCACGTTCAGAGCTTCTGCGGCGAGTACAACCACAGGTAAGCCAACGGGTCAAAGGTCAAACCTGTACCCTGTGAGATGACAGGTAAAGACCCACACCTGTGTGTCGGCAGGGGTCCGGGGATGGAGGGCGTGGCTCCGGCTGAAGCCAGCGAGCGGCTGCAGAGTTTCCAGGCGGAGTTTGATCAGCTGTGGAGGAACTACACCACCTACAGCGGGGGGGAGGAGCTGTTCGGACTTCCTGTTAACGGTGAGGTCAGAGTCTGAATCAGTCAGGGACAGAAATGTCGCCGATCCGGTCCTGACTGACGGACCCCCCTCCTCCTTTCAGAGTACCCTGAGCTGCAGAGGATCAAGAGGGAGCTCTCTCTGCTCTCCAAACTTTACTCTCTCTATAACGCGGTCATCGACAGCGTGGCTGGATACTATGACATCATGTGGGCGGAGCTTAACATCGAGAAGATCAACACTGAGCTGCAGGACTTCCAGAACAGGTACAGGACCAGGAAGAGACCCTGGTTGGATTGGTTTGTGAACTGGTGGTCAACAGTTGATTGATTGATTGATTGATTGATTGATTGATTGGTTGTTCAGTTGATTGATTGATTGATTGATTGATTGATTGATTGATTGATTGATTGATTGATTGATTGATTGATCAGTTGATGGATTGATTGATTGATTGGTTGATTGGTTGTTCAGTTGATTGGATGGCCGGTTGTTTGGTTGATATGTTTATTGATTGATGAGTCCATTGTTTATTGATTTGTTGGATGGTTCACCTGTTGTTTGATTGATTCATGAGTTGACTGTGTGAAATGTTTGATTGGTTGGTCATGTGTTTGATTAGCTGGTTAATTGGTAATGATTTGATTGGTTCTAGGATCCGTAAGCTCCCCAAAGCGTTGAAGGAGTGGCCGGCTTTCAGAGATCTGAAGAAAACCATCGACGACTTCGCTGAGAGCTGCCCGCTGCTCTACATGATGGCCAACAAGGTAACAGCTGAGCTCCACAAAACCGTGGTTACATGAGCGGGAAATTAGCTTCTCAGGTTTCATACTTTCACCCCAGAACTCAGAAGAACCTCAGCACACAACTTTTAAACATCTGAACCCGACGTCTGGAGAAAACACCTCCAGGGTCGATCGTTACAGATCCACACGTTGAAGTCGTGTTTGTGTTCAAATATTTAGTCGCTCCTTTTTAATGAACTGTAACCGTCTCAGGCCATGCTGCCCCGACACTGGACCCGCCTCAGTCAGCTGACCGCTCACAGCTTCCAGGTGGAGTCGGAGAGCTTCGCCCTCAGAAACATCATGGAGGCCCCGCTGCTGAAACACAAGGAGGACATAGAGGTACCTGAGAGGTTCTGATTCAGATCTTTAACATTTTCAACTCATCTGCAGAAATCTCCCTCTCTCTGCTGACACATGCCGATCATATTCCGATCATATTCCGATAATATTCCGACTTCTACGATAACCTGGAAAATAAACGACATTCGAACACTCATCAGTCTCACTGTTCACCTTGTCTCTCAGGATGTGTGTATCAGCGCGGTGAAGGAGCGGGACATCGAGGCCAAACTGAAGGACGTGATGGCCGAGTGGAGCAGCCACACGCTCACCTTCGCCCCCTTCAGGACCAGAGGAGAACTGCTGCTGAGAGGAGCCGACACAGCGGAGAAAATCTCCATGATGGAGGACAGTCTGATGGTGCTGACGTCTCTGCTGAGCAACAGGTGAGGAGACGAGGGCTTAAGCTAGGAAGGAAAGGAAACGAAGGAGGTAATGGAGGTGAAAACTTACAGAAACGGGACTGTGGTCTCTCCTCCTGCAGGTACAACGCTCCCTTCAAGCCGTCCATCCAGCTGTGGGTCCAGAAACTCTCCAACACCTCTGAGATCATCGAGAAGTGGCTGTCGGTTCAGAACCTCTGGATCTACCTGGAGGCGGTGTTTGTGGGCGGAGACATAGCCAAGCAGCTTCCTCAGGTCCTGATAAAACCTCAGTCTTCTGAACCAGGATGAACTCTGAGTTTTTTATCCCCCTGATGGATTAAAGTTTGTCTTTGACTCGTGCAGGAGGCCAAACGTTTCCAGGGCATCGATAAGTCATGGCAGCGGATCATGCAGCGAGCGCACGAGCTCCCTAACGTGGTGCAGTGCTGCGTGGGAGATGAGATGCTCAGTCAGGTGCTGTCTACGTGAACCTGGGTGACCCCTCAAACCTTCTGTAGCTCAGAGTCTTTCAGTTCCAAACATCAGATACTAACAGTGTTCTCATGTCTTCCTCTCCTCCTCCAGCTGCTCCCTCACCTCCTGGAGCAGCTGGAGCTCTGTCAGAAGTCTCTGTCAGGTTACCTGGAGAAAAAACGGCTGGTGTTCCCGCGATTTTTCTTTGTGTCAGATCCCGCTCTGCTGGAGATCCTGGGCCAAGCCTCAGACTCACACACCATACAGGTAACACTCAGGTGATACTTATATAACACTCAGGTGATTCCTGCCCTCCGTCCTTTTCCACCTTTCTCTGTTTCCATCTCTCCATCTCAGGTTCATCTGCTCAGCCTGTTTGACAACGTGGACAGAGTTGTCTTCAACGAGAAGATCTACGACCAGATCATCAGTTTTCAGTCTCAGGAAGGAGAGACGGTGGAGCTGAGGCAGCCTGTCCACGCACAGGTACACCTGTACGGTTATCTCAACATTAAAGTACCAAAAACTGTAGTTCAACAAGTGTCCACTGGGGGCTGTGCCCAAACGTGAGTCAGTCTTCATAGAGCCCAGTGTAAAACTGTCCACCTTACAGCAGAAAACCTGGGTCATGACCTCTGTGAGAGAGAGAACTCCATGGTTAAGGTTTATGGTCAGAGTTAGACTTTAAGGGGGTCACTTTGAGACTCGTCTGTCCAGGGGAACGTGGAGGACTGGTTGGGACAGCTGCTCCTCGGGGTGAGGCAGACCCTCCACACTATCATCCGCCAGGCCTACCTCGCCATCAGCGACCCGGGTATGAAGCTGTTGGAGTTCCAGTCTGCGTTTCCAGCTCAGGTCGGTCTGCTGGGAATCCAGATGATCTGGACCAGAGACGCCGAGGACGCTCTGGTCCTCAGCAAGTCGGACAAGAAGGTGCTTTTATTTTGAAAACAGTCCCACAGAGGAAACCTGCCTCTCATTGTTCGATCCGCTCCTCTCAACGTGCCTGTTTCTGATTGGTTGACAGATCATGCAGACGACCAATCAGAAGTTCCTGGACCTCCTCAATGAGTTGATTGACATGACAACCAAAGAGCTGAGCAGGAACGAGAGGACCAAATATGAGACGCTCATCACCATCCACGTCCACCAGAGGGACATCTTTGACGAGTTGGTGGGTGGACAGAGAAACAGGTGGAGCCCCAGCTTACTGTTAGTCCGAGCAGATTTCCCATGATGCTCTGCTTCCCCTCAGGTGCGTCTGAACGTTCGGTCTGCCTCGGACTTTGAGTGGCAGAAACAGTCCAGGTTCTACTTCCTGGAGGAGACGGACAGGTGTGTCATCCAAATCACAGACGTGGAGTTCAGCTACTGCAACGAGTACCTGGGCTGTACGGACAGACTGGTCATCACGCCGCTGACCGACAGGTACGCACACACCTGGAACAAACACACTGGATGCTGGGTAAAAACCGTCCTTAAGACTGTGTCCACATTTATAACAAAGACGTGAACTCTTCTTCACGTCCGTCCAGGTGTTACATCACTCTGTCCCAGGCTCTGGGCATGAGTATGGGCGGAGCTCCGGCTGGTCCCGCAGGAACAGGTAACACAGCACCAAACAACCTCAGCTCCTCCTCACTGAGCACAGCTTCAGTTCTGGTTCTGGTTCTGGTTGTTTCCAGGTAAGACGGAGACCACCAAAGACATGGGTCGCTGTCTGGGGAAGTACGTGGTGGTTTTCAACTGTTCAGACCAGATGGACTACAGAGGACTGGGCCGCATCTACAAAGGTGTGTGAGAGAGGTCACCTCACCTGTGCTGGTGCGGCGGTATGACCCCCAGTTTCCACCTTCCTCCTGAACGTCTCCTAAAAGGTCGTATCCTCCGATCGTAGCTGATCGTAACCATTCAAGTTAACGTGTCAATTTACACCGACTTCTTTCCGTTCCTCTGCGGATCGCCGGACTCCTCAGCTGATCACAAGAGTTCTATTTTTTCTGGACGCCGGAGCATGGCGGATAAATTCAGCACAGATTAACCCGTGCTGGAAAGGAAGTCGGGCACAGACTTCAAAATAAAACATCCGGCTTCTTTTCAAAATAAAACACTCCGTGTTTCAGGAGGATCGTATTTCACACCATGCAAACGGGCGGAGACGAACAAGTGAAAGGTTTTTAGACGTCATTTCAACCCGATGACACCATGGATGAGGAGATGCTGATTCTAGAAGTCTAGAAGTAGATTTCCTCCTCTGGAAGGACACAATCTACTGCTTATATGTCTATGTGTCTGTCTCTAGAGAGACAACTCGTTATCGATTGAACGTGAATCCCCGGGTTCTTGTGAGTCCTCGCGATTCCTGCTGTCTGTACTCCGTCATTAAATTTGTCTCACAGACAGATCCGGTAGAAATTGGCGGACGGAGCCATTCTGGATGTGTTGAAAATTGGGGGTGAGAAGTGTCTTGTTTTGACTCGTCTCAAAGACTACGGTCCTCTGGTTTTTATGGTCTGCAGGTCTGGCCCAGTCCGGAGCCTGGGGCTGCTTCGATGAGTTTAACCGGATTGAGTTGCCCGTTCTGTCTGTGGCCGCTCAGCAGATCTACATCGTCCTGCAGTGTAAGAAGAACAAGAAGAAACAGTTCATCTTCACGGACGGGGACGTGGTCGACATGGACCCTGAGTTCGGCATCTTCCTCACCATGGTAACCAAAATGAGACGGGTTTCCTGTTTTTATTCATTCTGTTACAGCCGTGATCCAAACTCTGAAACTAACAAATCAGAGGAACTATCCCTCCAAACATCTAAGCCCATGCAGAGTCTTGTCCTTTCACGGGTTGAACTGGACCGGCTTATCTGTATGATGCAGACTCTCCTGTCAGAAATGGTCTAACCACACTGGACTCAGAAACACCTGTACTGTACTAAGTCTGAGATTTCTGATCCATGAAGTCCAGGATGACAGATGTAGATTATTGAAGAACCGATGAGCTCTGGACCACAAAGTTCTGGACGTTAACATGAACTTCTCTCCTCCAGAACCCCGGCTACGCAGGGCGCCAGGAGCTTCCTGAAAACTTAAAGATCCAGTTTCGGACCGTAGCCATGATGGTGCCGGACCGGGCCATCATCATGAGGGTCAAACTAGCCAGTGCGGGTTTCCGTGACAACCAGGTGCTCAGCAGGAAGTTCTACACTCTGTATAAGCTGTGTGAGGAGCAGCTCTCCAAACAGGTGCGTAGAACTGACCATGAAACAGTTTCTAACTACAGTCAGAACTTCTGATCACACCTGATCCTGGTCCAGGTCCACTACGACTTCGGACTGAGGAACATTTTGTCTGTTTTGAGGACGCTGGGAGCCGTGAAGAGATCCAACCCATCAGAGGCCGAGAAGACGGTGGTGATGAGGGTTCTGAGAGACATGAACCTCTCCAAACTGGTCTGTTAGCTGTCTGACGTCTTTAGAGGTGGCCCCCTGCTGGCCGTTAGAATAATGCGACAGAGTTACCTGTGAGTCAGCACTGACTCAGTCTGTGTGTCTGCAGGTGGACGAGGACGAACCTCTCTTCATGAGTCTCATCAACGACCTCTTCCCTGGTATCGGTACGTGTCCACCTCTGAGTCAAGAACCAGAGACCCCCAAGAGTCTCACTCCAAACCTCTTTATTCTGTCTGTCAGTCTGTTTGTTCGCAGTGAGACTTTTTTACTCAGGGTTCGACTCTAACTTTGTTCACATGTTCTCCTCTGCAGTCCTGGATAAAGCTGGATACCCTGATCTGGAGTCGTCCATCTCCAGTCAGGCTCAGCAGGCCGGTCTGATCCCTCATCCTCCCTGGATCCTCAAACTGGTCCAGCTCTACGAGACGCAGAGAGTCCGACACGGTACAGGAACTAACAGACTCCGTAGTCCTGGTCAGGTGGTGCTAACTCCTCCTCCTTCTTAAATTTAGAGGAGGGTCTAACTTACCCGTGGTCCTGCAGGTATGATGACTCTGGGTCCCAGCGGTGCCGGGAAGACGACCTGCATCCACACGCTGATGAAGGCCATGACGGAGTGCGGCTCCCCCCACAGGGAGATGAGGATGAACCCCAAAGCCATCACGGCCTCGCAGATGTTCGGCACGCTGGACGTCACCACCAACGACTGGACCGACGGCGTGTTTTCTACACTGTGGAGGAAGACGCTCAAGGCCAAGAAGGTTGATCTTCATGTTTCAGCTCACTCCTGATTTGATTCAAACTCTGTTTAAAGGTCATATGAGTAACTCTGTGTGTGTGTGTGTGTGTGTGTGTGTGTGTGTGTGTGTGTGTGTGTGTGTGTGTGTGTGTGTGTGTGTCAGGGGGAGTACATCTGGATCGTTCTGGACGGACCAGTCGACGCCATCTGGATTGAGAACCTGAACTCAGTCCTGGACGACAACAAAACTCTGACACTGGCGAACGGAGACCGGATCCCCATGGCGCCCTGCTGCAAGGTGACATCACCAGAACCATCTGTCAGTCATAGTTCAGGTTTCAGTGAGCTGGGTCCTGAATCCTAGTCCAGGTTTATGAAGGATCTGAGTCTAGTGTGTGACCTCCTCCAGGTTGTGTTTGAGCCCCACAACATCGACAACGCCTCCCCCGCCACGGTGTCCAGGAACGGGATGGTGTTCATGAGCTCCTCGGTCCTGGGCTGGAGCCCCATCCTGCAGGCCTGGTTACAGACTCTACCTGAACCCCAGGCCGAGGTTCTGAAACTCTGCTTCACCTGCTGCTACCAGGTGAGGACCAGAAGACTCAGACCATGTGAGAGAGGACATCAGAGACTTTCTTACACTCACTCAGTGACTCACTAATAAAACACGATCGTCCTCTAAAAACCCATTTGGTCTACAGGCCCTGCTGGACTTTGTGTCCACTGCTGTGTCTCCAAAGATGCAGGTCCTGGAGTGTATGTACATCAAACAGACCATCGACCTGCTGCAGGTACGACTCAGACGCTACGGGATTTGACTCTTTGAATCTTTGAGTCTTTGATTCTTTGACTATTTGATTTTTTGACTCTGTAACTCTTAGACTCTTTAATTCTTTGACTTTATGACTTCTTGACTCTATGACTCCTTTACTCCATGACTCTGGTGACAATTTGACTCTATGATTCTTTGACTCTGTGATTCTTCGATTCTTCGATTCTTTGACTCTTTGACTCTTTGACTCAGTCTTTAGTTCAGACACGATCATGGCTCGTCGATGGCGTCTGTGTTTTCAGGGTTTGCTTCCCACAGTGGAGGACAAACAGGGGTCTCATGGAGACGTGGGTCGACTCTTCGTGTTTGCGGTGATGTGGTCTCTGGGGGCGCTGCTGGAGCTGGACGACAGAGCCAAGATGGAGTCTTTTCTGAAGGTGAGGACCTGGACTTCCTGTGGGGGGCGCTTTTGTTTCATTAAGTTGAATTGATGCTTAGAAGTCTCCAGAACATCTGCAGAGATTTCTGCAGGTTTGTTGGTTGTAGTGTGTGACATGTCCTCTAGGGGGCTCTAAGCACCTCTGTCTGTTGTTGTTGTGTGTCTGTGTGCAGAGTCTGGGCTCGTCTCTGGACCTGCCCCACACCCAGGAAGATCAGACCATCTTTGAGTTCACGGTGGACGAGCAGGGACAGTGGGAGCACTGGTCCAAGAAGGTCTGTGGGTGTTTGTACACAGGGATGAGGAAGTCCAGAACTCCTTTAGGTCCTTTAGCAGCACATTTAAACCCCAGATCCGACAAAACCACGTCCCCTATGTAAACCGGTAAAAACAGGGTCCCTCTTTGTCTTTCAGGTCCCAGACTATGTCTACCCAAAGGACCACGTCCCAGACTACTCGTCCATCCTGGTTCCTAACGTGGACAACGTGAGGACGGACTTCCTGATGCAGACCATCATGAAGCAGAAGAAGGCCGTGCTGCTGATCGGGGAGCAGGGAACCGCCAAGACCGTCATGATCAAAGTGAGGCTCAAAGATGGAGGTGGAGCAGGTTCCTGTTGAGGAGGAGAAGGTCTCTGGATCATCTGACCTCCACCTGGATGGTTACGCTGACGGTGCGTCTCTTGCTCCCCCTGCAGGGCTACACCAGCAAGCTCGACCCGGAGCTCCACCTCAGTAAGACCCTGAACTTCTCCTCGGCCACGCTGCCCAGCATGTTCCAGAGAACCATCGAGAGCTACATCGATAAACGCATGGGCGCCACCTACGGGCCGCCAGCTGGACGCAGGATGACGGTCTTCATCGATGACATCAACATGCCCGTCATCAACGAATGGGGAGACCAGGTCTGCTGCAGACTCTCTCTGATTGGTCAACGTCTCTCCTTGTGTCGGCTGTGATGAAGTTTGACACTGTTTGTTGATCCCGCCCTCTTAACCAATCAGAGTGTTGATATTTTGTCTGTCCCCGCCCATTTCCCTCAGATAACCAATGAGAATGTGCGGCAGCTGATGGAGCAGGGAGGTTTCTACAGCCTCGATCGTCCAGGAGAGTTCATCTCTGTGGTGGATGTTCAGGTGAGTCGTGGATCATCTTTAACCCCTCAGCCCAACAGTGGCGCCGAAATCAGACGTGGTCGTAGCAGCGGCGGTACCCGGCGTGGGTTTGAGGAGCGTTATTTCAGATTTCAAACATCAGCGCTCTTTTCTTGAGGGTCTGCTGAACCGCCATTTCTGAGCGGGTTTTACAGAGTCGACTCCTCCTCCTCGTGGTTAAATCAATCTGAGAAAACTAACGCTGCTCTCAACAGTTGGCGGCAGCCATGATCCACCCGGGCGGCGGACGGAACGACATCCCTCAGCGCCTGAAGAGGCAGTTCTCCATCTTCAACTGCACGCTGCCCTCCAACTCCTCCATCGATAAGATCTTCAGCACCGTGGCTCTGGGATATTTCTGCCCAGAGAGAGGATTCCCCGACGCCGTCTGCCAGCTCGCCGCCGCCCTCGTACCCACAACCAGAAGGGTGTGGCAGGCGGTGAAGGCCAAGGTAAAAATCTGTAACATTCAGAGACTAAAGCTGAGTCCACAGCTGACCAGATGTTGACTTTGGATCTGTGTCTCCTCAGATGTTACCGTCTCCAGCAAAGTTCCACTACATCTTCAACCTGAGGGACCTGAGCAGGATCTGGCAGGTCTGAGGCTCACCCGGGTTTATCTCACTGATGGTTTCAGGTTGAGTTCAGGACTCTCTGGTCTTCTGTGGTGTCCCAGCGTCTCTGTGGATCTTGTTTTGTTTCAGGGGATCCTGACGGTCACGTCTGAGGTGTGTCAGAGCCCGGAGCTCCTCTCGGCTCTTTTCCGTCATGAATGTTGTCGAGTGATCGCCGACAGATTCATCGACAGCAGCGACCGACAGACCTTCAGCAGCATCGTGGAGAAGGTGGGTGATGAAGGACAGAGGGACAGCAGGAAGGACAGTGAGGAAACCTTTGCCGACAACTAAATGAAGTCTTTTACCAATACTGATGTTATCCTTATTTTGTCCACGCGGGGGCGCCAAAATCAGCACAAACCAAAAATTCCTCACAGGAGCTTTAAATCCACAGAAACTCTCAGACGTGTCCTTCTCCACGGCGCCTCTTTGTCACATGATCAGAACATCACAGATTCTGGTTTTCACCCCGCCTCCTCTCCCTCAGATCACAGTGGAGGATCATGGGAGATCAGTGACAGAGCATGCTCAGTGGGACAGCTGCTTTGTGGACTTTCTTCGTGAAGCTCCAGAGGCGACGGGAGAAGAACCTGAAGACGCTGAGCTGGAGGCTCCAAAAGTAAATCTGTCCTCAGACCTTCTCCTTCTTCTTCTTCTTCTTCTTCTTCTTCTTCTTCTTCTTCTTCTTCTTCTTCTTCTTCTCAAACATCATCAGAAGTTTTACTTTATATCCTCGTTTCTGACTCGTCTGTTTGAAGGATCTGCAGCAGCGTGTTTATCAAAGTCAGCTGTTAACTCTCTGATCTGGGCCTCAGGTGTAAATCTAGACTAGATGGTCTTCCTCTGGTCCTCCTCACTGTAGCTCAGAACATTTAGAGGACTACAGGAGAGCTCTGATGGATGTACTCAGATGTTCTCACTGAAGATTGATGTGATTGACAGGTGTATGAGCCAATCCCATCATTGGACGCCCTGGCCGAGCGGCTCTCTGTTTTCCAGCTGCTGTACAACGAGGCGATAAGAGGCGGAGCCATGGACCTGGTCTTCTTCAAGGTAATAATCTTGATGGACGGTCCTGTTGGGGGTCAGAGGTCAAAGGTCCAAATTCGTCCTGATTCTTATTTTAAAAAATCCCACCAGAAGCTGCAGGAGGAGACATGTCGCTCTCGTTATATGACCCTCTGTGTCCCCCAATGACAGGACGCCATGACCCATCTGATGCGGATCTCTCGGATCCTGCGCACGCCGCAGGGAAACGCCCTGCTGGTCGGGGTGGGGGGGTCGGGGAAGCAGAGCCTGACGAGGTTGGCGTCCTTCATCGCCGGGTACCAAACCTTCCAGATCACACTGACCAGGTCTGAGACACACCCACCTCCACCGAGTCATCCAATCACAGCTGAGAAATACTTCATCATCGGGGTTTCATGTGTGTGTGTGTGTGTGTTTGTGTTTGTGTGTGTGTGTGTGTGTGTGTGTGTGTGTGTGTGTGTGTGTGTGTGTGTGCAGGTCTTACAGCTGCACTAACCTGCTGGAGGATTTTAAAGCTCTGTATCGGATAGCCGGTCAGCGAGGACGAGGAGTCACCTTCCTGTTCACCGACAACGACATTAAAGACGAAGCCTTCCTCGGTACCTGAGCGCGTTTTTACAGAATCTGCAGATGAACTTCAGTGACTGATTTAGTTTCTCTTTTGTTCTTTAAACGTCAGTAAAGGTTTGAGAAGTGTTCGTAAACTCTTTCCAGACGTCTGTTGTTAGTTTCTCTTTGTCTAAAACTTTCCCAGAATGAATCTCAGCTGCTTTAGTTCACGGCTCAGTCTTCTGGTTTCTGCAGATCTGATGTTTTTTTTCTGTTTCTGGTTCATCCTCTGAGGAGCAGGAGCGTGATCAGTGAACGACTCAGAAATATGTTTAAAAGAAGATTAACTCTGTCGTCTGGAGAAAATGAACATCCATGTCCTGAGAAGCTTTGTCCTGCTCGCCGTCCATTTCTCTGCAGAGTACATGAACAACGTCCTGGCGAGCGGCGAAGTTTCCAACCTGTTCGCCCGTGACGAGCTGGACGACATCACCCAGGACCTGATTCCCGTCATGAAGCGACAGCACCCTCGCCGGCCTCCGACCTCCGAGAACCTCTACGACTTCTTCCTGTCCCGGGTGCGGAGCAACCTCCACGTCGTCCTCTGCTTCTCGCCCGTCGGGGAAAAGTTTCGGACCCGCGCCTTAAAGGTGAGGAGAAGATGTCGGACTTCAACAGAACCGACCAGAAACACAGAGTCCGTGTCTGTGACCTTTGACCTGATCAGTTCCCAGGTCTGATTTCGGGCTGCACCGTGGACTGGTTCCAGCGCTGGCCCCGGGACGCCCTGGTGGCCGTATCGCATCACTTCCTGTCTCATTACCAGGACCTCCGCTGCTCTGAGGACGTAAAGCAGAGTGTGGTGGTTACCATGGGAACCTTCCAGGTAGTGCTCCCTGTGTTATCAAGTGTTCATCATCATCATGTTGACCTGACTGATCACGTGACCTCTGTCTTCCTGTAGGACCTGGTGGCGGAGAAATGCGCCGAGTATTTCGAACGATTCAGACGTCAAAATTTCGTGACGCCAAAGTCGTACCTGTCCTTCATCGACAGCTACAAGCTGATCTACGCGGAGAAGATCGCTCATGTGGGCACGCTCGCCGAGCGCATGAAGACAGGTCAGACCGCGGCGCTTAGAGACGCCAGTTAGAGACAGATGCTGACGTAGAAATTAAACGTATTCGTTAGTAAAAGTGTAAATATTCTCCTGCTGCTCCACCCTCGTCTGAACTCTTCTACATTTACCGTCTGTGTTTTTTTAATTTCTAGTTTTTAATAATTATCTCGATAATGTCGTCATGGTGATATTTCATGGTCACAATAATGGTGAGATACTGCGACAGCTTCAGTCACGTGTGTCGTCGTCTTCGTCGTCTGCAGGTCTGTGTAAACTGATGGAGGCGGAGCAGTCGGTGTCTCAGCTCTCTGAGGAGCTGGAGGTGAAGGAGCAAGAGCTCGCCGGCGCCTCCCAGAGGGCAGATGGAGTCCTGCAGGAGGTCACCGCTAAGGCTCAGGCTGCCGAGAAGGTTCAACACCGCACACAGACAAATATCGATCTAACCGCAGGTCAAAGGTCACGTCTGATGATCAGCTGTGAGAGTCGCAGAGTTTTAAAAATACAGTTATTATAGTTTTACAGTAAAATCCACTCAGTCTGTGAGACCAGCAGCTTCTCACTGATAAACTCTGTAAGATAGAGGAAGAAAGAGATGAACCCTTTCAAAATAAAAGCCCTTTTTCACTACCACAGGATAATAAAGTCACTGTAGTTAAAAATAAAGAAAAATAAAAGCCTCAGATTCGTATCATAAGTTAACTGTATGATTATAACCTGAAGACTCCGCCCCCTCGGTGTTTCCAGGTGAAGCAGCAGGTGCAGAAGGTGAAGGATAAAGCTCAGCTCATCGTCGATGAGATTGAAGCCGATAAATCTGCAGCAGAGACCAAACTGGAGGCTGCGAAACCTGCTCTGGAGGCTGCTGAGGCCGCGCTGCAGGTCACACACACACACACACACACACACACACACACACACAGAGTTTGATCTCTTCTTCTGCCAGCAGAGGGCGCTGAAACTGCAGCTCTGCTCTGGATGATTGATTTATCGATTGTCTCCTCAGACGATCAAACCGGCGGACATCGCCACGGTGAGGAAGCTGCAGAAACCTCCTCACCTCATCATGAGGATCATGGACGCCGTGCTGCTGCTCTTCCAGAGGAAGGTCTCCGTCTGCTCTGCTCTCAAATATTCTCTGAAATATAAAATCTGACTGAAGCTCCACCTCTAAAGCTTTTTTTTGTTTGTGTTTGATTTTCTCAGATCGACACCGTGACCTCTGACCCTGAACGCTCTTGTCCAAGACCTTCGTGGGCTGAAGCGATGAAGCTGATGCAGAACTCGGCCTTCCTCAGCATGCTGCTCAACTTCAGCAAGGTCCAAAAACACACTTTAAAAGATCTTTACAGATTTTTAAACTTTGCTCCTCAGCTGGTCGGTCAGAGTGACGTCTTCTTACCGAGACGCTGAGACAGAAAACAGGCAGGAAATCCACAAACACTTCAACTTTACAAACACCTAAAAAAAGGTCTTTTCTTTCTTTGACCTTTATCGTTTTCCTCTCGTCCTTTTTTAAGAAACAGGCAGAAATCTGGAAAACTGATACCACTGTAATAACAAACTGTCTTTATGAAAATACCGTCAACAGGAAGAGGAAACTCCAAAAAAACTCAAATTATTTACGAAGACATGAGTCCATAAAAGTCCAAAACAAACAAATTGATACAGAGCGGGGACATGGACAAAGACGAGGCTTTACAGAGTCAGAAACAGGCGGAAAATGGAGACGGACAAACTTTCAAATCAGTCACAAATAGAGTGAAACAGTTTTTTCAGGAGGTTTCAGTCCCTGAGTGAGCAGTCGTCTTAGTCACTGTCCTGAAAAGACGGGACGAGGACTGAGACTCACTGAGACTGTGGACATGTGCAGAAACAGGCAGCGCTGACAGACGGACAAAAACAGTCATCAACAGTCTGAAGAGGAGACGACTGTTTGAGAGTGTCAGAGGGAAACTCCCCTCTCATCTGAACCCACGACAGTCATCACCTGCTGTTATTGTGTGTGTGTGTGTGTGTGTGTGAGTGTGTGTGTGTGTGTGTGTGTGTGTGTGTGTGTGTGTGTATGAGCATGAGTGTCATACCTGCTAAGCCGTGGATCAGCCGAGCTGGCGGTGTTCATCAGTGTGTTTGGAAAAACCCTGAGCTATAATTAGGACTGTGAAGGAGGAGCAGAAACATCATACTGAATCCGGCGCGTAAACAAAGCAGCAGTTTCTGATCTTGTTTGTGTTCATCTGAAGATGTTAACGTCCACCTCCTAAACCCTGAGAGTCTGGATCATGAAGAAAGAGTTGAACTAACTTCACCGCCGTATTTACAGGAAAATATATCCAACCTGAAACTAACTTCACCGCCGTATTTACCGGAAAAAAAACATTTGTTGATTTTTTTATGCGCACATGTGATCCTAAATACATTTTACAGTTTACACACGTCTATTTTTATTCACGGATGAGAGTGAAGCAGTCACACCGTCGAGTCCTTCACATGGAGACTTGGGCCGACACGTCCATCTTCTCTCTTACTTGTTGATTGGTGGATGTTAATCGTCTCTCTGTTGATGCATAAATGTCAAAGTAGGTCTGATGGGAACTACAGACTACTACTTCAGACCTCAGACCAGGTTTTTGTGGGACACCACCTCACACTCCTGGGTGTGAACATTGGTCCAGGTTCCTTGTTGTTCACACAGCCGAACCCTAAATCTGTAGAAGTCATGGGCCCCTACCCTGACAGTGACGCTTGGACAACAGAGCCCTTAATCTCTAATAATCCAGATAATAATCCAGATTTGACAGATTCCTGTCATAGTCTGTTAGACCTGATCTGAGGACACCTGTCTGTTTGGACCTCAGGACTCCATCACAGAGGAGGTGGTGGAGCTGATGACTCCTTACCTGGAGATGGATGACTACAACCTGGACTCAGCCAAGAGGATCTGCGGAAACGTGGCGGGTCTTTGCTCCTGGACTCAGGCCATGGCTGACTTCTTCGCCATCAACAAGGAGGTGTTACCGCTGAAGGTACCTGAGGGGGTTTCTGAGGGGTTTCTGATAAAACCCGGTCCGTGGATCAAAGCTCTTTCCCGTGTGTTCGTCATGCAGGCTAACCTGACCCTCCAGGAGGCTCGCCTGGTGGTCGCTCAGACTGAACTGGCCAAAGCTCAGGAACAGCTGGACGCCAAGCAGCAGGAGCTGGACGCCGTTCAGGTCAGGAACCATTCAGACTTTTTTGTTTTTTGATATTCATCTACATTTCAGAACAAACATGAAGTTTGACCAAGTACGTGAAGACGAGATGTTTCCTGATCTCCAGGCGCTCTACGACGCCGCCATGAAGGAGAAGCAGGACCTGGAGGACGACGCCCAGGCCTGCCGCCGCAAGATGGCCAACGCCAAGGCTCTGATCGACGGGCTGGGAGGAGAGAAGGTCAGCGTCCGACCTCTCCATCATCCATCCATCATCCATCCCTCCCTCTCTGGTCTGACTCTCTCTGGTCTTGTTTTGTTCTCAGGTCCGTTGGACTGACAGCAGCGCCGGTTTCCAGACCCAGATCTCTCACCTGGTGGGGGACGTCCTCCTGTCAGCTGGTTTCCTGTCCTACTCTGGACCCTTTAACCAGGAGTACCGCGGTCTTCTGCTGGAGCTGTGGAAGAGAGAGATGGAGGAGAAGAAGATCCCCTTCAGTCCTGTGAGACGCCCCACCAACACGCTGTTACTGTCTGAGTGATCAATACGTCCTTTGATTGATCATTGATCTGTGAAAGGTTTAGAGTCTGGACCTCTTTAGAGGAGGAGGACCACCTCACCAGGTCTTAGGAGTCTTTGTGTTCTGCTGCAGGACCTGAACGTGATCGGTCTGCTGGTGGACAACGCCACGGTCAGCGAGTGGAACCTGCAGGGTTTACCCAGCGATGACCTCTCCATCCAGAACGGCATCGTGGTGACGAAGGCGTCCCGCTACCCGCTGCTGATAGACCCCCAGGGTCAAGGCAAGACCTGGATCCAGAACAGAGAGAGAGACCAGCAGCTCCAGGTCAGGACCAGGAGGGTTTTGGGGGCATCAACTGTGTTAAGGGATCTTTGAGGATCACAGTTTTTGGGACCTGAGTCCTAAATCTGTGTGCGCCCCCTGCTGGTGAGAAATATAAGAAGGAGGAAACTTGAACAGATCTGAACTTTCTCTGTTTCAGGTCACGTCTCTGAATCATAAATATTTCCGCTCACACCTGGAGGACAGTCTG
>OY660883.1:735000-787500 GCA_962446985.1 Xyrichtys novacula
GAGTCTCTGGGTCCACAATACGCTGAAGGTTTGGTTCTGGATCTGGACGCCATGCTGGCAGAGAGTGACAACAGGACTCCGATGGTGTGTCTGCTGTCGATGGGCTCCGACCCGACGGAGAACATCGAGAGACTCGCCAAGACCAAGGTCAGCGAGTCGATGAACGAGAAAAACCATGACTGAGTATTTACAGGGTTAGCAGGTTTACTGAAGGTGAACACAAAATAAAAACTGAAGAAGAGTGCTGTTCTCTACCTGCAGGGGGCGCCATGTCGTCCCATTTCCATGGGGCAGGGCCAGGAAGTTCATGCTCGGAGGCTATTGGCCAACAGCATGATGGACGGCGGCTGGCTCCTCCTCCAAAATTGCCATCTGGGGCTGGACTTCCTGGATGAGCTGCTGGAGACAGTAACCATGGCAACCCCAGAGAACGTACACAAAGGTTTCAGGGTGTGGCTGACGACCGACGTGCACCCCAGGTATACAGGAAGTAAACAGGAAGTGAACATGTTGCTGATTTATCTGGTCACAGAGTCTGAATGTTAGTGATGATAAGTTTGCCCTGATGGTGGCGCTACAAAGTGCTCGAATATGTCGTATCAGAAGATTTACCATCGAGTGAGTGTCCGATAACCAATCAGCAACTGTCAAAGGCTGCAGTTCCCTGAGTGTCCACTAGAGGCTGCCTCCATCAGTGAGTCAGTCCTCATAGAGCCCCATGTTAAAATATCCGACTTGACAGCAGAAATAAACACGTTTACAGCCTGATACCAAAACAGGGTCTGGTCTCTGAAGCTGGTCTGGTCTACCTCTGGAGCTGAAGTCCTTGTGTACCTGGATCATGAAGGTTTTTGGGGGGTACAGTCTGGTAGAAGGTGTGTCTGTAGATTTATGTCTTTACTCTCACTTTTACAGATTTCCAATCACCTTCCTTCAGTCCTCCATCAAGTTCACCAACGAGCCTCCTCTGGGTAAAAACCTGGTCTCTCCAGTCTGTTTCTTGGTCTACGTCTGAGGTGGTTTGTCCCGTTTGCTGGTCTTACTGGTCCTCCTGGTCCTCCTGGTCCTCCAGACTCCCAGCTTTCTTTGTTTTCAGTTTTATACAGTAGTCGTTGTTTGGTTGATTAGTGCCTCTTCTCTTCAGTCCCTTTTGTCTTTGACTCCTCGCTCGTCTGTTTCTGTCAGGGATGAAGGCCGGTCTGAAGAGGACCTTTAATGGTGTCACTCAGGACCAGTTGGAGATCAGTAACCTGCCTCAGTGGAAGCCTCTGCTGTTTGCTGTCGCCTTCCTCCACACCACAGTGCAGGTCAGTGTGAGAGGACCTCCACACAGAGACGTTCAGGTCGTCTTTGACTTTGTCTTTTCTTCACCTCCTCCTCTCTCCTCTCATCAGGAGCGTCGGAAGTTCGGTCCTCTGGGCTGGAACATCCCCTACGAGTTCAACCAGGCCGATTTCACCTCCAGCATGCAGTTTGTGCAGAACCACCTGGACGAGCTGGACTCAAAGAGAGGGGTCAACTGGAGCTGCCTCCGCTACATGCTGGGTCGGTCTCCTGTAACTCTGCACTGTCCTTGTAGAGGACTTTATGGGTCTAACCCCCGATTTCCACCTTCATCCTGATCGTCTCCTAAAAGGTCGTATCCTCCGATCATAGCTGATCGTAAACATTCAAGTTAACGTGTCAATTTCCACAACATCCGGCTTCTCACGATTATTCCGAATACGGTCGAAATCCCGGGTTAAAGGTCCAAACTGCTCTTAGATAGTTTGGAAAGATATAGATAACCTAGATGGTTTAGAAGATGACCTCGGTGCAAAAGTGCAGAAATGAACTACACGAAGACAGAATCAAGCTGGCAGCCTCTCGGCGGGGTTTTTATTCCGATCACAGCATTGAACAATAGCTCATGAGCAATCGAACAGCCAGAACCAAAAAACAGCCCATCCACATATCTTTTATAGTCCTCCATTGACGTCAGGGACCTTAGTTTTAGCCAAATGTGCGTGCGAAAGTCCCCTTCGTGACTTTCTCTTTTGGAGCCAGATTTCCTGTTATTGTAATTAAGCTACCATGGGAGAGGGTCACCATGACCTGATATGAAGTTTATCCCAATCTGACCACTCCACCCATAACCTGTTTTCTTGCCTCATGGTAACCTCCAAAACATCCAAACATATCTGTTATTTTCCCCCACATATCCCCCCTTTGAATCTTTTCAAGATTAACCAAGTTCACTGACGCCGTTGGAGATTCACACTTATCTTGTCTTAGCCTTAGTTACGTTACATGAATGAGTTATGACAACGTTATGTGATATGGTACTACTTGATTGATTACAGATGCATATGTATGTTTTCAAACCAATCCAACTCATGCTTGTGATCACGAATGTTACATTTTCACAAATACAACACTTAAATCACTTGTGACTTGGTTCACATCTGGCAGGGGCGAAAACCTGCTGGCTGCTTTGAGCAGGAAATTCCCCTGCGGCCCCTCCCGCTGGCGACCTTCACCGTGAACCTGCTAAATCTAACAGCTTTTCACTGACCCACTCTACATGACAATCAACCACATGTTTTATTTTGCTCAAAAAATGATTAACCATTTCCTTTACCCGTTTCCATATACCTGGACTGAGTATGTGTAAATGATGTGAGTATGCAGAACACACATGGATAACAACAGAATTTGTGTGTATTGATATGATAGTCCATTTGCTCCGTCGTCCCATTCGCTTTTCCTTTTGCTTGCTCGCTGCTGCTGCACCTCTGCTTCTTGTTTACCTTACACTTGACTCAGTCCGTCCTCATCAGAGTCACCCACACAGGCAGGGTTTGGGTATAAGTCCGTATAGTCCCCATTTCCTGCCCTGCTGTCGTTCAAACGGAGTTGTGCCATTTGGGACGGCGTCAGCAAGTCCAACATTTGAGCTTTTTGGAGACCAGCCACCACAGTCATCTGTCTTTCCAGAGCCCGCAGACACTGCCTCCTCAGGATGGGGATGATGCAACATATCAAAAAGGAAATTAAAATTAGGACTGCTAGTGCACTGAGTCCTATCTTAGCCCAAACGGCTCCCCATTTTCCTAAAATTTGGTCTAACCAATCCCATGACAGTCCCCCCTTGCCCGCACTCTCCCTGAGCTCAACTCTGAGTTCTGTAAGCTTCCCCATTGCTACAGGAAATATACCATCAGGGGCTGTATTATTTGGAATAAAGGTACAACAATGTTTCCCGAACATGTGACATACTCCTCCCCTATCCGCTGTCAGCCAATTCAAAACCTGTCTATTTTGTTGGGCCATTATACTTGCTGCGTGTAACTGAATACCGAGAGCGCTCAGGATCTCAGATGTCGCATTAACAAACCTCTGTTGGTTGTAATAAATGTAATCTATCCATTGGACATTTTTATTAGTGGTGATCCAAGGGAGAATCGACTCTAGACCTACTCTAATCTCATCCTGAGCTTTAAACTCCTCTGGAATTCCTATTGGCACTCCTATACTATTGATGTACACCTTTTCGTCAATCTGCCTTTTATGGCGGCTCAATTTGGCTGTTTCTTCCCAGATTTTAAGGATCTCCTCGACGCCGTCATGCAACACGACAACTGACACTTTCATTCGCACTAATGTACAGAGCCCAATCCATTTTGGTGGAAGTGTGTTTCGCACAATGTCTCCACACATCCAGTAACTGCCAGCTACTGCAACAGTTTGACTTGCGAAAGAAATGCATATTCGGTCTGGTCATAGTTATGTTTTCACATGTTCGATCTAACGTTTGCTCTGGATTTTCAAACCAAACAGGTCTAGTTATAAACGGTTCGCTCATATTAGCTTCAGGAAACCATGACAATACCCACGTAATTTTACAGTTAACAGTTATGTTTTGGTATGGAATGTTTATGTGTTTGAGCTCAGCTGAGAGTGCTGGCTCAGAGTTTAGCACGTCATGGATTGGTGTCTGTGTGGTTGCATCATACTCATCTGATTCACATGCTCTGTCTCCTCTGTCGTGCGGGTTGGTCTCTGGCGTGGCTCTGGTCCCCGGGGTGCTCTGTTTTCCCCTTTGAGTCTCTAGCTCCACTGCTTCTACAGGCATCCATGGAAGAGAGTTCATTACCACCAGCACACACCACAATGTCATGTTTTTCATCTTTGTTTTTCAACTCAATACCGCCCTTGGTTTTGCCTGGAACCTTCGTGCAGCGTGACAGGTGATACCACGTCCCGCTCCTTTCGACCAGGACTGCTGTGGGAGTAGCTCGCACCACCGTGTACGGTCCTTCCCGTCGTGGTTCGTGCCACTTCCTGCACTGAAGTAGAGTTCACCAGGACCAAAGTGCTCAGGTCTTCTCCTCGTTCTTTTTGCCACCCTCCTCAGAGGACGGTGATGTACACCTGGTGCTCTGGCTCGCCTGGCCTCCACCTCTTGACCGGGATCAGATTTTGGCTCTCCTCCTGCTAATCGATAGATCTTTGCATCGAAGTTAGATGCCTCATATATTTAATTCACTAATTTTCAGCTGCTCAAGCGAAAAACTTAATTATTTAGCCGCAGTAAAGCATAGCTTTGTAAGTTAGTCAATCATGCAGTGAAAGATTTATCTCAGTGCTTTTGATTGTGAGAGCTCATAAGCGCAAGTAGCAAAGCATCTTCCTATAGGTTAGTGTTAGTGCAAATTCTCTGATCAGATATTTACTTGAGAGATTAACTTTCTTCCCCAAAATGATGTACCAAATCATGCAATGACAGATTTATTTTGACTCCAAGATCTTTTGATGGTGTTGCTTCCATCCATCGACTGAACCCGTCATCCTTACAAACATGTAACATCTCCCTTGGCAGTTTTAATCATGTCCACATTGCCTATGAATAGATTTCTAAAAATGTCTCTCTGGAACTGGAAAAGTGTCCCACTTCCGTTTTATTGTTCTCTTCAATTCATCTAACAAAACGCATATCACAATGACCCAAAAGTTTATCACCTATTGTCAGCATATTCTAAAAATGTCGTTTTAATTGTCTCATCATCTCCCCCCTTTCACAGCGTGAATCACTGTGAAAGTCAGATCCTAAGTCTGTTTGTTAATACTATTGGTACAAAGCTTAGTTATTTGACTCTAAACCATTTTCAGTGGCCTTATTGACCTTTGATAGCTTCCTATTACTTTTACAGGTGGCACATCTGTGAGGAGTGTATGTGGATTCAGCACAGCTGCATTTAGATTTATCAGTATTAAACTAACAGAACAGGAATGTTACAATGTTGATGTCACGATATTTACTTTAAAACTATAAACCATAACTGTCTACTTACACACCTTGCGGTGAGCACCAACTTTGAATGTTACTTCTACATAGATCCTTTCGGTCTATAAGGTCAACAGGGTTAGAATTAAAACTAACAATTAACTTTTTCCATCATCCACAAAAATCACACTGTAGTAAGCCACCACTTTCACATTGTCTGGGCTGGGGCCCCCCACCACAGCTCCAGCCAGAGACGTCCCTGGTCTGGGCAGTTGTCAAAAATGTCTGGTATGATCACATCCCCAGCAGGTCTTTAGACGTCACACGTCCGTCAGAATTCCACTCTCTCCCCCTGCCGGGATATATCCTCTCTATGGAGCAGGGTTCTGTCTGAGGATAAACATTCACAACAGGTGATTAAACAGGTTACTGTCACAGGTTTTACCGCAGTTAGCATCTGCACGGTCTGCATCGCTGGGTCTCTTTTTGCAGTGTCTTCCTTAGAGGTGGCTGTTTCAACTTCCGCTTCCGCTTTCGGTCTCCGCTCTTCATCTGGCAGCACCCTCCACATCACATCACACATCACATCACAATATGCATTGAACTCACTCCCATCTCTCATGGGATTCGTCATTCAACCTTGTTTTGCCTTGCGCAGAAACTCCTCCATCGTCTTAGTTCCCAGCAGTTGAGCCAAGAGTGCTTTCATGTCTGGTGTAGTCAACATTTTCCTACAGTTCATCCTCAAAAACTTGTATCCATCTCCCTGCCCCCTGTTCAGTTCGTGGTAGTCTGGCAATCAGCCCAACAAGGTGTTTGGTTTTCCACGGCACATAGCTAGCCTGTGTGCCATTTATTAAGATTGAAAACATACTATCAGTGCATTTCCAAGCGAACATAATCTAGGCCAGGGGTGTCAAACTCAACCACAGCAAGGGCCATAATCTGGATTTAGGTCTAACCTCAGGGTCAAACAGGATCAAAATTTCACTAAAACTGTCAATTTCCTTTTCAAAACATATGGGAGGAAACATAGCAATGATTTTAAATCATTTGGAAATTCAAAAGAGATAAAATAATAATAATAAATAATAAGTCTTGAGGCAGCCTAAGATAGAAAAATTTTAGTTTTTATTCTATTCTTATTTATTAGTTCAAAAGATCAGAGCATGATTTAAAAAGAGAAAAGTAATGAGGAATGAGGAATGGGGGGAGAAGTAATGCATTTAAAGAGCAAATACACAAGAAGACCGTTGAAATCAGGTTCAAAAAGGTCCCAGTATGACTTAAAATCTAAAATTGGACTCTAAAGTATAAAAATGACAAAAATCTAAGTGCTGAGTTGAACACGTCCGGTACTTTTAGTTCCATATCTCTTGTTTTTGCGTGTTTTACTTTTCTTTATGTTTATGGTCTTAGATTCGCTGCTCCAAATCCTCACACACAGCCACATCAGATGTGCCTCCCCTAGGTCATAAAAATTCAAACCCCTTGTCTCAATGTTCCCATTTCTTTGTAAGTTTTTGGATATCATTTAAGTGTTCAGTATATTTACACCCTACCAATGTGTATCTAATCTTCCCTTTCTGGTCATGCTTTTTGTAAAATTTATTATTCAAATGAGCACACACATTAAAACTTGATCAGCAGTTTTGTAAAATTCCCCAAAAATACACAGTATAAAGCTTTTGCCTCAACTGCAGTTCTATAGCAATAGACAGTATTGATATTAACAGCTTCAATAATATTTTAAAAACACAGTATTTTGGCAAAAACAGCAGATGTATAGAAGCAACTCTTAGATTTGAAGTTTTTTAGAAGTTTTGCACTTGTGGTACCTCATTTCTCTTTCCTTTTTGTATCTTTTATGCTTTTACAAACATTATTTCAGCAGCTTTAACACAGAAAATTTGTTAAGTAGCACAAGACGTGTTCACAACAAAAAACCATAATATTTAAGCATAAGCTAAAACCTTCATATCAGGAGTGTTCATCATGGTACTGGGAACAGAACCTCTTTCCCAGGAGTATTTAACCTTCTATGTCTCAACTGATAACATGACCGCAATGAGCACAGTATTCACATAAACAACTATGAAATAAACACAAGTGTGGAACACAGCAATCTTTGACTAACATAGCACACACACAGGTGCAGAGTCTGACTGTGAACACTGCCAGAGAACTTAGTTGACACAGAACAAAACAGACACACACAAACATCCAATCAACCCACACACTTCACTCTTTCATCTCACAATGGTATACCCTTTCACACGTGTTTGAAGTCAAAGTCAGTCACTGGAGTCAGTCAGCAGTCTTCTATTTTAATTCTTGTTTTGATTTCTTCAATTTTTCCAATTTGTGTGATTTTTCCAATTTATGTGATTCTTCTACAATCGGTCAGGAGATATGGGACGTGCTTGTTCAATTGGGATCCCTGAATAGGCTTTTCGGCCTACCCTTATTGACCTCTTTTTCTATCTCCTGCTCATCAAGCCAATCTGTATCTGTCAGAGCTCATAAAACAAAAAATTGCCCAAACTCACAGTTCAACAACGGACAGACACACTCGTGCCTGCCACTCCCCTTGTTATCCCAAAAATTACCCAGAACCTTTTATCACCAGGCATTCAGCTTAGAAAACACATCACAACCCGGGCCCGGCTGTCTCCCCACGCTACTGGCCAGTGCTTTCCTGCACCCAGCCTATAGTTTCTCACATAGTCTCACGCATGTAGCAGCGTGAGGCGGTCTGACACAACCAACTGATTCGAAGAGGACAGAGAGCAGTAGTCCGCACCACCTCACAGGGAAAAGAACTCTCAACCAAATTTTAGGAAATCTCCTACCTTTTTCTTTTTGTGGCCACAGAGTGTCCTTATCCCATGTGAAGTTCGCAGAACCATGGTCCCTTGTCCCCCGAAACGAATTCTGGCTAAATTATGCCACTGGTTTACCCAATGTTTATATTTATAAAACAATGCTATGTGTGTTTTAAAATGCACACAATGTTTATATATTTGTACTGCAGGTACGATAGTTTTAATATTCAGCTTGCTGAGGGAAAGGAAGAGAGAAAAAACAAAAACTGCTCGCCAGGTCTCGGAACTTTAGGGGAGAGAAGGGCGGGGGAGCTCTCACGAAGGTGGGGGCTCCTCACCGAGTGAGGGCTGTATGTCTTGGATCCCAAAAAAAATGTGGGGGGGGGGGTTTCTCACTAAATGAGAGTAATAGCGGGGGAGAGAGGGAGCTTTATTTTTGGCTCACGCAAAGGTGGGGGCTCGTTCAGGGCTGAGTGAGAGCGGAATTGACCTCACTTCCCCTTTTACTTCCTAGTTCTCTCAGTCTCAGTCTGACTCTCGGACTGTCAACTTCTCCTGTTTCTGTCTCTGCCACACCCTACTACACAACACACAACTGCCTCAGCTTACACACTCTAACTGCGTCTTTGCTCAACCTCTCTCAGACTACTGTACCAACACCAAATTCTGCTTCACCAACAACCTTACGCACACAATCGAAAAGTCCAACCCCACCAACAATCTGTTTTGTGTCACAAATCTCCCAACTTTAGGCACCATATACAGAGCCGTGGCAACACAGTTAATCTTAGCTTGCTTATAGGATTCCTGCAACCACCTTGTTAAACATTTACCATTATTTACATGTTAGTTTGCACCATGCACACACACAACACACACATCAGGAGAGGGAGAGAAAGGAAAAGAGCGATCAAGTACACACGGACCGGTCCTCAAACACACACACTTTTGGGGTTTTTCTATTTTTTATTCGTCAAATATACTTTTGTTTAGTTTTTCTTTTCGGTGAATTTTTTGAAGGTATTCTATTTAGTTGGCTGATTCATAAAGATAACGCGTTGATCATCCGTGTTTTCCGTGGTGTCAATTTGGAAGGAAGTTGTGGATCAAACAACTCCTACCTTATAAATTTTCAATACCTCCAATGTCCAATGTTCCGTGTGATTGACTTCAGTTCTCAGATTACAGTTTTGTTTGTTTTCTTTATTTCCCGTTATTTATTATGAGAAATGCGTTCGTTTCATCTATAAGTTTTTGTGGATATACGTTAAAATGTGCCCATACTTAGCGACAGACCTGACATGTAGCGGGATTTCCCAGCAAGTGTGATTGAACTTTCGTTTACAGTCCAGTCAACCACATCTAAATCTGTTCCATAATTCCTAGTGGATTTCTCCACGTTATTTATATTAGATAAGTCTGCAACCTGCAGGGTTTCTGCCTTTCGAGCTCAGTAAAAGGTCCGCCCCAGATTGCAGCACTTAACATGGGGTGGTCTGTCCAGGTTCCTCGCCTTTCCAGACTTCCCCGGGCTCCGCAGAGCAGTATCTCTGAGGTCTGTCCAACCTCATCGGGTTAAACTTTTACACAACTGCCAGGGCTTGGCTGCCGGCCAATTATCCAATCGCGCGCCGTGAACTCTATGCCCATAGGATTTGACTTCCCGGCATCTTGTTCACCCACAACACAGATCCGCTCTGCTGATCACTGTTCTCGGGATCTGTTAGCGATACTTCTGTGCCCCCGTAAATATTAAGCTCGAGGCCTGTTCGCTTTACTCCTACTATCCCCGTAAGACACAAGTCAACAGACACTTGGCCAAGATTTTCAGCTGCTTTGACGCCAATGGTTAATTTGTCTGTCTCACAATTTTCCACACACTTTGGAGCAGCCTTCATGTATACATGAATAACACGCGAGAGACTCCGCCCGATTCTGCTTCCTTTGATTCTAGACTCTTTCTTTTGCGAAGGCCCAAACACACGATGGTCTCACCACACAGTGAAATCACACATCTAATAGAGAAATAAACTACTCCTACCTTTTGTGTGCCGGCACGTGGATTTCACTCGCGTGGGGAGGCCAACGCCCCGGGCCTCGGCAAAATCTGGGCTGAAGCTCGCCAATTATTTAGAAGATGACCTCGGTGCAAAAGTGCAGAAATGAACTACACGAAGACAGAATCAAGCTGGCAGCCTCTCGGCGGGGTTTTTATTCCGATCACAGCATTGAACAATAGCTCATGAGCAATCGAACAGACAGAACCAAAAAACAGCCCATCCACATATCTTTTATAGTCCTCCATTGACGTCAGGGACCTTAGTTTTAGCCAAATGTGCGTGCGAAAGTCCCCTTCGTGACTTTCTCTTTTGGAGCCAGATTTCCTGTTATTGTAATTAAGCTACCATGGGAGAGGGTCACCATGACCTGATATGAAGTTTATCCCAATCTGACCACTCCACCCATAACCTGTTTTCTTGCCTCATGGTAACCTCCAAAACATCCAAACATATCTGTTATTTTCCCCCACAATGGACACCTGCTCCCCTGCAGTGACCAGAACCTTTCGATCTTTTTTTCTTTTCTGTTCTTCTAACTCCTCGTTCCTGTGCCTCGTACCCAGGTGAGGTCCAGTATGGCGGCCGGGTGACGGACGACTTGGACAAACGTCTCCTGAACACCTTCACCTGTGTCTGGTTCAGCGAGAACACCTTCAGTGAAAAGTTCTGCTTCTACAAGGGCTACAGCATCCCCAGCAGAGCCAAGACCGTCCAAGAGGTCCTGCAGCACATCGAGGCCCTGCCGCTGGTGGACACCCCGGAGGTCTGAGCATGCTCAGAAACCTTCAGAGGAGCTGGTGAGGACACGATCAGTCCGACTCATTTATCAATGAAACCTTTGTGTTCTTGGTTTCAGGTTTTTGGGCTCCACCCCAACGCTGACATCACCTACCAGACCAACCTGGCCAATGAGACGCTCAGCACCATCATCAGCATCCAACCGAAGGACAGCGGGGGCGGAGCCGGAGAAACCAGGGAGGCGAGTGTCCAAAGACTGGCCACTGAGATGCTGGAGAAACTCCCACCTGACTACGTACCGCACCAGGTGATCAAACATAAACCTTTAAACACCAAAACCACCAAACAAAAACCAGCACCTGAGCCGGGCAAGACCGGAGCTGATTGTGTGTGTGTGTGTGTGTGTGTGTGTGTGTGTGTGTGTGTGTGTGCGTGCTGAAGGTCAAAGGTCAGCTGCAGAAGATGGGTCCACTTCAGCCAATGAACATCTTCCTGCGTCAGGAAGTGGACCGTATGCAGCGAGTCATCAGCAGTGTTCGGAGCACGCTCACTGACCTCAGACTCGCCATCGACGGTCAGTCACGGCGCACACGTGTTACGATGAAACGTTCATGTCCTCATCCTAACATCATCATCATCATCATTATGTTATTATTATTATTGTTGTTATTATTATTTTATTATTATTATCAATAATATAATTATGTTATTGTGATCATTATTTTTATTGGTTTTGTCATTATGATTATTATGATCAATATTATTATTATTGGTATTTTTAATCATTATTATTATTGTAATTATAATTATCATTATTATTATTGTAATTCTATCCTTGTCAGAGTTTTGCTGATCCTCTTCCCTCCTCTCACAGTGTTGCCTGTTTTTATGATCATGTTTGTTTTCTTTCAGTTTTTGTTGAAATAATAAATAAATATAATATTTATAAGAATTTCAACATTGGTAAAGTTCCCTCAGTGTTCCTGTTCTGTGACCCCGGCCCGTTTACGTCTGTAGGGACTGATCCTGTCCGTTTGTTTCAGGAACCATCATCATGTCAGAGGACCTGCGGGACGCTCTGGACTGCATGTTCGACGCTCGGATCCCTCGCCTCTGGTTGCGGCTCAGCTGGCCCTCGGCCACGTTAGGATTCTGGTTCAGCGAGCTGCTGGAGAGGAACCAGCAGCTCAGCGCCTGGATCAGTACCGGGCGGCCCAACCAGTTCTGGCTCACCGGCTTCTTTAACCCTCAGGTCAGATCATTTTTAAAACTCGTCTTAAAACCCATTTTTATTCATTGGCTTTTAACCCTCCATGAGACTCGGCTCCTGTTTTAGTGTTTTATGGTTTGTTTTTAGTTATTTGTTTCTATGTTTTTAAATTAGTTTTTAAAAACATTGAAGCTATATTTTATTATTAATTCTGCTTTTATTTTATCCATTTTTTTAATTGTTTCTTGATTGTTTTTTATCTTGTTGTTTTGTCTGGTTATGTACAGCACTTTGTACAGCTGTGGTTGTTTTAAAGTGCTCTACAAATAAAGTTGAGTTGAGTTGAGTTGAGATCAGAAGGAGGCCCGGTTCACGTGTACACGGATGATTTCTGAAGTTGTGTGTTTCGGCTTTCGTCTCTGTGGAAATGGAGGTTCAGCCTCAGCCTCAGCCAATCAACTTCACCGCTTCCTGTTTATTCCTTCGCAGGGTTTTCTGACCGCCATGCGCCAAGAGACCACGCGCTCCAACGTGTCCAAAGGCTGGGCCCTGGACACTGTGACCCTGAGCAACGACGTCACCAAGATGATGAGGGAGGACGTGTCAGCTCCGCCCCCTGAAGATGTGGGTGGAGTCTACATCTATGGCCTGTTCCTGGATGGGGCAGGTTGGGACAGACGCAGCGCTAAACTTACTGAGGCCCCGCCCAAGGTCGGTGTCATGTGACTTTTACAGAAACAGGAGAAATTTTAAACAGAAATGATAGAAAAAGAAAAAATCATGTTGATTATTTTAGGATCATTCTGCAGCCAAGAGATCAGTCTGTGGATTATTCTGCACCACTGAGAGGGCCAATCATCTAAATGTATTTATAGTTATTTAATAACAGTTTATACCACTTATGTCCACTAGGTGGCAGTATTACTATAACAAACAGAATGTGTAGATCAGTTTAAACTGTGACCATCATCAGATCTGAGAAATTCGGTACAGACCAGATTCTGTCATTTAAGTTAGTCCTGTGTATCTCCACAGGGTGGCGCTATGACTGCAGTAAAGAAATAGGAACATAGATGTGAGAGGAATAGAAAAAAAAGATCTAAAAGTAAAAATTAAAATAATTAGTAAATTAGGAATAAAAGAGGAAGTTAAAATAACTGGATGAAATCTACGGACTCCCATCATCCTCTCTGCTGTCTCCTTTTAGGTCCTCTTTACTCCACTCCCTGTTGTCCACGTCTACGCCGTCAGCTCGGCCAACATGGTCGACAGTAGGCGGCAGCCTGGAGGCGGCGGGGTCAGCCTGTACTCGTGTCCGGTCTATAAGAAACCTCGCCGCACCGACCTGAACTTCATCTTCTCCCTTCAGCTGAGGAGCGTCCAGCCGGCCGAACACTGGACGCTCCGAGGATCCGCTCTGCTCTGCGACTGCAAGTGATCATGTGATCAGATCTGTTATTAATGATGTCACAAAGTGTCAGTTTACAGCTACATTATAGACAAATTACCTATTTCATTCTTCATAGATAATTTTATTGATTTCTATCAAAAATGATTTGATTTTTTTTCATTTATTGATTCGATTAAAATAATGAAGATAATCAGAAAAATGCGACTTTTAACATTTTAAAGAGTTTAAATTTAAGTCTATTTTTTATGCCACTGAAACATTTTCCGGTCCCAACAAAGAGTCAGGTGATCTCAGGTGGTTTTTGGGAATTTAAAGAAAAATCTGTTAAATCACAGAAAATCAAAAGTCCATTTCAGAATCCATAACAGAAAATGTTATTTTGACTTTTTGGGTTTTGTTGAGATAATCTGGGGTTTCCATCATGTCTCTGTCGGTAAATCTCTGAGGATTACACAAATCTGTGACTCTGAATTTCTCCCATTAACACCCACTCTCTTAGCCTCTCTTTACTTCACCTGAACTTCGTTTGATTCGTCCATCAGAGCTCCTCTGTGCTCCCTGATGGACGAATCACAAAAACAGACTTAAATTCTCAGAGAAATACCTGAAAAATTCAAAGAAGACAAATTTAAACAATAAAAACATAACCCATTTTCCAGGACTGAGAAGTTTAAGGCTGAAATCTGCAAACAAAAATAACTTTTTCACATTTTAAATTGAAGGAAAAAACTCAAGTTAAAGAAAGTAAATCACCAAAAACACGTTTTTTCTATTTGACCTGAAAATTTAATCTGACCTTGTTGATCATCGGCACTGCTCGATATTTTACCTTCATGACCTTTTTGATTTTTAACAGTTTTAAATCGATGATCTAAACTTTGTAACAGTGACATTTTTCAATCTACTCTCAGTTTAAAGATAAACTTTTAATCCTCATATCGATGTCTAACCGATCAAAGTAAATCTGTGTGTCAGACCTGAAGAAGTGAAATCAAAATAAATCCAGTCTCTGAATAAACGGACTTCTTCTTTTGTTACAGAAGTGATCCGAGTGAACTTTTATTTTCTCTACATGACAATCAAACACAAATCTGCTTTAATAAAACATCTCTGACAAACTACAGCCATGCAGTCACTCACGAACAAACACCAAAAACTCCAACAACGCTGTAAAAATACGACCGCTGTGATGAAAGAGATACAAGGTTAGTTTAAAGGATGAAACTTTTCCAACAATTAGGAGAGAGACTTCACAGGAAAACTGCCTTTTTCAGCTGAATCAAAAGGTTGGCAGTGATGAATGAAGCTAAAGCAGCTTTCATGGATTAGAGATAAAGAAATGTTGAAGAATAAATAACCGGGTCAAGATGAAGTGGAAAAATCTGCACTAACAAACTCTAACTTTACAGGAACCTCACTCAGAAAATGATGACCTCCACAAAAACTTAACTTAAAAATGATTTAAAGGGACCGTCTTAAAAAAAACAAAGTTCTGGATCTGAACCAACTATTCACCAAAACTCCACAAAAATACAATCAAACCAGCAGATAAGAGCAGGACCAGCATTGACATAACAACAACAGTTCTTTAAATGGCACTAAACGTGGTTCTGAAGTGAGGCAGAAACAGGACAGGGTCACTCATTTCATCAGAGGAGTTTGGTGGCTCTTCATGGAGCATCCTAACGTCTCTACTCCAGGACTAAAACCTCCTTTCTGTAGGGCGGGAGGACTCCTAGACCAGCAATCTGAACCTGTTAGGGACAAAACCCAGAACTCCTAAGACTGAAGGCAGAGAAAAGTACCTGAGTTAGTCCAAAACAGCTGATAGGTGTTCGTCTGATAACCCCTAAAATATGTTAAAACTTATGTCCCATAAAGAAAACACCTGAATTCATCATAAGAATCATGTTTATCCATCATCAGATAAAGACTCAGACAGTCTGGACGTCTCTCTGTCAAACTTCTAAACCTAGTTTTGTTATTAAGGCTGAAACTCAGACCTTCTGTTTTAATTATTCAGTTAATTTAAGATCATTTTTCTTAATTTTTTCTCATGGTTTTGTTTTGAGTTTGATTTTATTTCTTGAAATTTTTTGTTTTGAGTTTTATTCTGGATTTCAACAGTTCTGCTAACTTTCCTTCAAACACTCAGGTCGGTCGTGGCCGAATGGTCTCTGGTCAACTTCCACTGTTTACAGTCCAAAGATCTTCACAGGTCCTCTTTTGAGTGCAGTAAACAATAAACTGACTTCTGTGACAGGTCCAGATGAGGTTCTATTCCTCACTAGGGTCTACAGATCCAGATCTTTGGACCTGTGAAGGCACTATCTGAACACACAACCTCCTCTCCAGACTCCTGACACTCAACAGTTCATCAGTCACATCGATCTCCAGTGACACAAAGCTCTTCACATTTTAATCAATCCACCTGTACTGGGTGCAAAACCTTCATCACTTTTTTCTCCAGGTGAGGTGCAGAACCAGACGAACCAGAACCAACATTTCAACATCTTCAGCATGCAAACACAAGTGAACAGCATCTGTGTGAGGATGAGAGAGTTCCTGAATTTTCACAGTCAATGTCACAAAACAGTGAAAGAAAGTTTATATTTGCTGATTTGATCAAAAAAGTCCGGACCGCGTACTTGCGTATGAAAAGCCTCAGAGTTTCTTTGTTTTCTTGATGTTCAGTCAGTCTGGATCTGAGACCGGCCTGTTCTCTGCTCACTTCCTTCAACAAACCAAAGTTCCTCTTCGTCTCTTTCACTCCTGCAGCTCTGCTCTGTAATAGCAACCCTTCAAACCCTGCCCCCCTCCTTCCCTCTGTGCGGTCTTAGTGGTCCAAATAAAACATCCCAGATCTCGTCAGAGTCTTGTGGTTTACGATAGCTGCTTCATGTCGTACATTGGCACCTCAGACTCGGCTCCCTTCCCTTCATCTTCAGCGGACTTGGCAGCGTCCGGGCTGCCCTTACGCCCTTTTGGAGGGGCCACCGGCACGGCTCCCTCTGCGGCTCCCTCGGCTCCTTCCTGGCCCTCCGCCACAGTCCTCTCCTTCTTCAGGTTCAGCTTGGCGGGGACGCTCTTGGTGATGGTCTCCTTCAGCCTCTCTCCTGACTGCTTCAGCCTCTCACCAGACTGGCGGATCATCTCACGCCTCTCAGCTGTCACGATGCGCTCGCCGAACTTGTTGACCTTGGTGCCTAGGTTATTGCGGGTCTTGCTCATGTTCTCCTTGGAGAAGGTGGCTTTAAAACTCTCGATACGTGTCAGCCCTGTCTTCTTCAGGCGGCCAGCAGACGAGGAATCTGCCTCCTCCACCACCATGTACTCCTCATCCGACTCCGGAGGGAGCTCAAACTTGTCCGGTTCCATCTCGGCTCTGGCGCCGGCACTGCTGCCGGGTTCTGCTGGTTCATTGCCTGGTGTGACAGACTTCACCTCCTGGTCACCCTGAGGAAGCAGAACAGAGAAGGTCAACTCGAGTGAAGATCACATATTTTGTAAGTTCATGACCTGGACTTTGTGCTGAAGGGAAAACTGTTTGAAAAAAGGACTTTGGTCTGTTTCAGGTGGAACCAGTTTCAACGGGGATGTCAGCTTAGACTGTAGTACCGAACACAGGATTTCCATTGCATCCGGAACGGCAGTGATTTTAGATTTACGCCAATTCCTACTGAATCTGTTTGTGAGGCAAATTTCATGGCGAATTACGGACAGCGGGAATCGCGAGAACTCACAACAACCTGTGGGGTTCTCATGATCATCACGTTCAATCGTGCGATAACGAGTTGTCTCTCTAATGACAGACACAAAGACATATAAGCAGTAGATTGTGTCCTTCCAGAGGAGGAAATCTACTTCTAGACTTCTAGAATCAGCATCTCCTCATCCATGGTGTCATCGGGGTGAAATGACATCTAAAACCCTTCACTTGTTCGTCCCCGGCCTTTTGGAAACTGACACATTAACTTGACCGGTTACGGCCTCTTCATAGCCGTTCTGGATGCGGTGGAAATTGGGGGTAAGGATGACTTAGTAAGGACCGGTCTGTGAAGGTCCTGGTCCTACTTGGACTTGACAGAGTTTTTCCATAGTTTTGCCTTTGCTTTGACCAAACTGGATCCAGGGTTCCCAATCCTCCTAAATCTCTGACTCAGTCATTTACCTCAAAGTTTTGGTCATGGTACTCCTCTGTTCCAGGCCTTTACTTGATCTAGGCCTCTAGTAGACTTGGTCTTGACTCAGTCCTTGTACCACTAAGTCTTAGGCTGCTTTCACATCTAATCGGTTTTATTCAGTCACAGCGAATTCAAGTCTGTCTGCCGAGTTTGTTTACATTTGTAAGAAAGCTACTGATCTAACCCGGGTACAGACCAAACAACCGTACCAAGACTGCATTAACGTTGGGTCTCAGATCTTTTTATCTGCACCCTGGTGTGTTTTGATTGTAGTGAGGACATGTACCTCCTTTGACCTGATCTGACTACTGTCTCAGTCTTAATCCCCTTGGTCTGAAACACTGCTGGTCATGACTTGCGCTCGGCTAAGGTGGTTTTGTCTGCAGGACTAGTGTCAGGTTTAGATCTGACTCTACTTAAACTGTGTCATGCAGACTTTAGCTGTTAGCGTGCAGGCCCTGATCCTCCCTCCAGAAATAAACCGCAGCACCTGTTTCTGCAGCTCAGCGCTCAGCTGCAGCAAGCTAAACATATCAGGGAGCAGCAGTGTACTGAGCAAATCTGGATCACTTTCAGCTTCAGACCACGTCACGGCGTGCTCCAGTCTGAAACTGAAGGATCGCGTTACTCTGAGCATGAGATGGAGCAAAAATGTTAATAAGGCCAAAGCTGCAAACTGACCCAGATCCCTGCTGCAGGTCACTTTGGGAACATTGATACTGATTAGAGACCAGAAAGTCCAGCGCACTTACTCAGGAACTGACCCCAGCGTCGGGTCCTAGGACTGCTGCACAGAAGACTTAGCTTTGGTGCTTTGGTGTTTAAGTTCATCAAACGGTCCACCAACATCTGTCAACACCCCAGGAAACCTTAAAGAAGTCACGGCACGAGTTTGTTCTTCAGCTGAGGAGCTGATCATTTCTGAATCTCTCCAGGATGAAGAAATCCAGAGAGTTCAACAACTTCACTCTCTGTTCACAAACTCTGCTGTAACATACTGATGGATCATCAAGATCTTTCATTACAAGCACTACAGAGACTGCAGCGGACGACACCTGATCGAGAGGCTGACATTTCCAAAGCTTTAACAGAATACATAACTCTCATTCCTGAACCTCACAGCAGGGGGGAGAGCATGGTAGCATGCACAAGTACACTAACTATCTTAAAGTTAGAAGGTTTTAGGGTTAAGCATCCAGAAGCTGATGAAGCTGATACAAACACCAGGGCTCTCAAGTTTTGAACTGAGCTTAGAGTGAGATTTTTTTTCCTTGGGGGGTGGGGATTTATTGAAGATAATTGTTATTATAATAATCTAATAAATACAATGGAGTATAAGGGCTACATTAAGAAAAAACAATGTTTTTTTCTTGGAGATTAAAGTTATTATTTAGGAGAATAAAGTCATTAATTTATAAGAATAAAGTCGTAAAGTTACCTGTTGTGGAGGAGAGTTGTTAAAATGAGCACTGAGGAGCATTTAGATGAATTATACTTTAGTATAGTTTTCACAAACATGGAGATACTTAATCCTTTGGTACATGAGCATTACACTGTCAGAACTTTAAAAAGAATATATGAGAAATGCTGCTTTTGTGGAGGGGAAAATGGCTGTACAGAGACTAAATTCATCAATACATCAATAGCATAGGGCTTTAGTTTATCATATGAGTTTATATGCCTTTCTCGTCCTTATGAAAACCTGCTCTAATTCGGCGAGTGTCTGTCTTCTTCTGTAGTCAAACCGCAAGATATCAAAATCTACCCGGATACAGCAATGCTGCTTTTTGATTGGCTGTTCAGTAGATATACTTTATTTGATTGGCTTACGCGTGGCACGCAGCTTCTGAACTCTCGGAGGAACTCACTTGATTCCTACCTGTTCCATAGTTAAAGAGGTGCAACTTGTGGACATCACCATGTTCATTTAAATGCGTGAGAAATACAATGTGTGGCGTGTGAACGGGTAGGAATGCGTGTGTCACACGCTGAATGCGTGAGACTTGAGAGCCCTGAAACACAGTTTGGGTTTTGGGGAGTTCCTGACCATCAGCAGCTTCCTGAGCTCTGCAGAGAAGTGTGGTGTCCTCTTACCTGGACAGAGACTACAACCAGAAACTACCGTTTTCATCTGAAGCCCCGAACAGATGAACACGTCTATTCTAAAGGAATCTGTTTGAATGATTCCAGATTAAATAGATCAGTACAACATTAATCTGGGAGCTTCAGTGGATGGAGTCAGGCTAGCTGTCCTCCTCTGTGCTACGCTAGGTTAGCTACGTCCTTTCTCCAGCTGTTTACTAGAAAGAAACACACCAACTGTTCTTCAGCTTTGTCACATGATCGTCACGCAGATTTCTAGATCCCAATCTTGTTCAAGCATCTGTGATCTGACTCTCATATTTCTGTGTCCATCCGTCTGTCCGGGGGGACATGGCATGTCATTAATGACCGACATGGTAAAATGGATCACAGACAACTTGGGCGTGATCAGACGGTCTCTTAACATTTTCACTTGGAGAACAACTGATCTTTTACGTCTGTTTGTGATGAACAGAAATTAACATCAGCCCCGAACCTGCTGCCACAGAAAGGGTCCAGGAAGGTCCTCCTGAAACACGGAGTGTTTTATTTTGAAAAGAAGCCGGATGTTTTATTTTGTGTCCGTGCCCGACTTCCTTTCCAGCACGGGTTAATCTGTGCTGACCTTTTAACTTGAACGGTTACGATCAGCTACGATCGGCGAATACGGCCTTTTTGTAGCTGTTCTGGATGCAGTGGAAATTGGGGGTAGGTTTTGGATCTCTGCAGAGTCCTGGTCTGAGAACTTTGTCAGTAGTTTTCTAAAGTCCCTCAGAGCTGAAGCTTCATTAAAAACATCTAAACATTTAAAAATCATGAACATGAACCCAGTGACTCAGAAAGGAGTCCTCTCAGCACCACAGCATACAGATGTCAGGCTTTCAGGAGGGAGAGTGGTCAGAACGGGTGAAAGGTCGTGACCCTGTGACATCACAGCCTCTGCTCCAGCTGACTGAGGGGAATCGAGGAGTGAGTTTAGCCGGTTAGCTGCTAACAGCATGAGTTACAACCAGGAGGTCGTCATTCACTCGTCCAGAGAGAGAGAGGAAGGGCGAGAGAGCAGACCACTATATTAGGAGATGGTGGAGGCCGAGACTCAGAATAACCCGGTCTGTCAGCGCTCAGCTGGCACAGTCACTTACAGTACAGAGACCTGCTAACTGCACACAGTCTGCTGGTCTTATTAGCAGGTTATCTGTTCCCTTTACCTTGACGTCTGAGTTTCACACATTTATAGATCGTCAACCCGTTTCAGAGAAACAAGAGAACGAAGTGAAACGAGTTCTTCCTGAATCACAAACTCAACAGTTGTCTCTAAACTGGGCCTCAGTTCCTCAGGACTCCATCACAATAATAACTGAGATCAGGAAGTAAATGAGTCCTCTGACGACAGGGTCACTTTTATTATTCAGGCATGTGTACTGTCATGTTCCTTCATTAATATATGCAGTTAGTGCACGTGTAAGCGCTCGTCTGGCATCAGTGGTCTGGATTTATACCACCATCATCCAGGGCTGCAGGGTGTGTCAGCAGACTGAAAACTTGGTTTTCTTTTAAACCCCTAAAAAAGGCCGAATGTCAGGAGGTAAAAGTCATAATGTTGCTAAAATAAGCTTCACAATGTCGTTAGTCTAAGGACTCTGAGAAGAAAGAGAAAAGACGAGACCTGTGGTATCTCCCTTCAAACAGACTAAAGACTAAATTCTCATAAAATAAGGACTTTAATCTGAAACATCACAGCTTTATCCTCTAACTGCTGATCTTAATCCTGTAATCTAATGACTGTAATCTTGTATGATAATGATTTTGTTTTAAAAATCTTATTTTTGTTCTGAGGGATGCCTCACGAAGCTCTCAGCCCTCCTGTTCTCTTCACAGATATGTTTTCATGAATTTAAGTCCACAGTCAGTGTAGATAAACTCCACAGACGGTTTCTTCCTCGAGCCACAAACATGTTTGTGGGAATTTGGAGATCGAAGGAACTGGTTTGTCTTTAATATCATGTAAAGTTTCAGTGAGTTAGTGAGTGAACGTTTGAGAGGTAGAAACATGAATGTGACAGTCCAGACCATGAACCAGACCTGCAAGTAATATCAGTAATAATATTTATTTTAATTTTCTACTGCAAAGAATTATACTAGATATCAACACGGTGAACTTCCGGGTTTCTAGCCTCCAACCATCATGATGTAAACTCTGTATTAATGTGCACCAGGCAGTTTAACATGCAGCAGCTGCAACCAGCCAATCACAGGGCTTCTCTGAGGTGTGATCGGCATGTGATCTCCCTGCAACCTGACCCTGTCCACTGCAGACTCCAGATTACAGTAATGAACCGCACCCCATCCAGCAATTCAAGAATCCAGCTCCACACTTTACTGTAGAGAGACGTCCTCAGGCTCCTCTGAAACCTGCTGGACTCTGAATTCTTAGTCTCTGCCTCAATCTCCTGGAGTTAGACGATCGAAATTCTCCATCAGCCCACTGAGTGATGCAGCACAGACTGACATTTAGGGGGCATCAGTAACCAGGCACTATGGCAGTAATGGTCATTTGTGATTGGTTGGAGAAACACACTCACAAAAAAACTCCTTCCTAATCTGAATGGATACAAAGATTCACTAAAGCTGAAAGAGAACCGGGCGGAGCTGCACCCAGATTTCTCTGTGGACCTCTTGCTCCGTCTACTTCAGCGTAACAACCAAAAAATTGCTCACAAACTGTTTTTTATGACCAAAACCCTCCTGAGGTCCAGATCTGTGGTGTAACCTTTCAGCACACTGACGTTTATCCAGGGCTAAAATAACCGGGTCACCACTGAGCTGGCAGCTGCTAACTGTGAAGGCCAAAGAAGTAAAGTGAAGCCTGCTGTGAGTGTGCTCGCTGCTATTTCAACTCCAGAATGAACTGAGCTAATGCAGTCTGCTCATGTTCGAGGAACTCGGAGGTCTGAGTCAACACCAAGAGCATCGCTCAAGGACCACAGGTGTCTTTGGACACTTCTCTGAAACGTGGAATTTCCTCTATCCAGGACACATTCGAGTGATCTGCTGTCTTAATGTTCAGTCCTCCTAACCAGCAACACCCTCCTTTCCCACGATTCAGTCCCCAAATCCAAACTTAATGCCACACAGACAATGTTTTTGGTCCCATGATGGGTGAAAACACAACCCTAGCTGCACTGGTTCAGGATGTGGAAGAGGGCCACGGGTCTACGTGGGTCTTTGTTGCCAAGAATCAACCAGAAACATGAACAGGGCTAATGCAGGAGGTCAGACTCAAGGATCCAGGACTTTAGTTTGGTCTCTTGTAGATTTTTGAAGACTGGTTCCAGTGTGTTGGGGTGAGGTTTGTCCATCTCAAACCTTGTAACACCTTGTCTGGTTTAAGGTAGACGAGTTTACCGACTCTGAGTCATGACTCGAAATCCCACGATCTGTACAACTATGTTTATCTGCTCATCCAGAAACCAGGACCAAACCTTGGTACACAAGGAGAAGGTCTGTTGGGATCATTTCCAAAGAATCCTGTCAGAACCTAAAGGGTCCATTTCTATCTGACCCAGAGTTCCCATCTTAATTCCAGAATTGATCCCAGATACTCAGCAGTGAAGCAGACTCATCTCAACCACAGAACCACCAAAGTCTTACCTGATAAATGACCACCCTGAACTTGTTCTTGGCCAGAAGATCCCCCTGCGTGGCCTCCACCTTCTTCACTCTGACGTTCTGGTTCTCCACACGCACCCTGACATCCTTGATGTGGCGGCTGACCTTACGCGTCTTCTCCAGCAGCCGGTCAACGGTGGAGCTGGTGTTGGCGTGCTCGTTGGTCAACTTGACGACATCGGCCTGGATAGTCTTGACTGTGTTCTCCAGTTCCAGCTGACGCTCCTCCATGCGCTGCTGCGTGGTCTGGACTGTGTCCATGAGGCCCGCCACGCGCTCCAGCAACGCCATGATGCTTCCTGCATCATCCCCACCGCCTGTCACGGCACCTTTGTCCGCCATGCTTTCTTGTTTGCTTCTTCACCTTCAGCTGAGTGGGGATTCGGTGGTCTGGTTGCTCGGATCAACTGTTGAAGCCCAGTGACTCAAATGCAAAGGGAGAGGGATCAGGAGGAGGTTCAGCTAGATCTTTAGTCCAGTCTCTGAAGGACCAGACGATCAAAACCACCACGAAGTGAAGACAGGGAGCCGAGGAGCATTGGTGGATCCAAAGAAAAAGAGAGAGCACAAGAGAGGAGGACAGGAGTACCAGATCCCCCCTCAAGAACTGGAGGCTGACCCTGACAGTGGTCAGATCAAGTGATAGACTCCACCCAACTGGGAAAAGGGGGGTTGAGCGGAGTTAGGAGGAGAGGAACAGGATGGAGGGGGCAGAGTGAGGCTAAAATGAGAGAGAAGGTGGAAGTAGAGGCAGAACTGACTCTAACGACCAGTTATCAATCAGTAATCAATCATTAATCAATCATTAATTCATGTTTCTGTCATGAAGAGTTAAACTTTATTATGAAGAGACTCAACAACAAAACTCAGCTGAGGCTCACTTCATCCTCCAGGTCTGTTTTACAGACCCTGAGAAACTCTGAGCGCCTCTTCGGTGTTTCTGATTGTGATGAAGAAAGAGTGACATGGATCCTGGCTGCTCTCTGTGTTCTCTGCTGCTAAAAATACCGCCACGGTAAAGTGACTCCCTGCACCTCTTTGGGAGATGAGTATATTTGAAGGAATGGAAACCCCCTCCCATCTATTCCTCCATCATCCATCTATCATCTGCCACCTTTTCACTTCTTCTGTCTTAATCTCTCCCTCCAGGTTTAGACCTCTCTGCTGTCCCCGAGCCTCCAGATCAACAGCTAAGTTTCCTAAAAGAATTCCTCAATGCTAACCCTCGCCTCAGCTGCCATCTTGGTCTGTTACTAAAGCCAGGTGGTCCAAATTTGTACAGAGGGGAGGAGCCTGGGAGGAGCGGAGGTGGGATGAGTGAGCAGCAACCGATATAACTCACTGTGACAAGGGGCTTCAGTCAAAACCTCAAATCTGACCTTTAAACCTCAATATCTGATCAAAGTGATGCTAACGGGAGAGAGAGAATAATGAACCAAAATATCCTGATGCTGTAATTTAAGAATCTTTACACTCTAATAAGTGAGTAAAGAAAGAAAAATGAGGCTTTAAAAGTGATTTTATTGATGAACTGAAGTGTGTCAGAGTCTTTTAGTGTTTTATGTAAATAAAGACTTTATCTGATTAAATAAGAGCGACACGTGTCTGTCACACTGAACCAGGTCAGGATTCATTAAACCGGTTCAACGAGTGACAAACTACAAACGGACACTGGGAATAATGGGGGCAGCCTGAAGTTTTGGTGACAGCCTCTAGTGGACATTTAGAGAACTGCACTTAAAGCACTTTTACGTTGACTTCAGTTTTGAACAGAACTGAATAAAGAGAAGTTTAAAGGTGACACACACGGCGGTTAGACGCCAAGAAACTTTCCCGCTTATTCTTTGGGAGGAGGTTAAACTCAGGGACTAATTCAGCTGACACCTGCCATTCGAGGAGGCCACGCCCCTTAATTACACTTAATCTAAAGTGACAGGTGAGTTCTCCGTGGATTCTTTCTGTAGAGGTGTTATAAAAAGAGTATTGAGGCTGTGAACATGTTCATCTCTGCTGTGGAAGTGTTTGAACACGGGGCTGACTCACTTTAGGGACAGACCCTGGTGGTCCCTCTGTCTCCATGTCCAGGTGAACCAGAAGTGAGGCTGAGTCAGCATTTCGCTCTGCTTCGAAACGCCGCTTCAGTAACCATGGGTGATACCGTCTACAGTGAAAACCTGAATCTGACACTGACTTATCTCTGATTTCTGAGCCCAGGCAGCGTCTTCTCATGGAAGAGGAAGTCAGAGCGCCCTTGGAGGTCCGAAGAGCCTCCAGACTCCTGGAGAGTTTCCAACAGATGATCAAAACACACAAGAGAGAGAGAGAGAGAGAGAGAGGAGGATGGAGGGACGAGGTGAGAAAGGAGAGATGGAATCAGGTGGAGGGATGAGGGGACTCCCCGCGGTCCCAAAAGTCTGCACCAGCTGCTGCCTATAATTATCCTGCCGTCACTTCTATATTTACCTCCACCTCCCTGTGAGAGACACACAAGCCGGCGGGAGCGCTTGGTTTCCACTCCTCATTCACTGGCGGTGGGCGGAGCTTGGAGTCTGCTGGGTTTGTTCATGTGCAGTCAGTTTAAATCTTCATAGTTCTGATTTAGACTCATAAAAGGACGGACGAGGTTTAGTTTTCAGACATCATAATTTAATTCTAGTTCAGCTACAGAACAGTCTAAACATCAACTTCACTGGTTCATGCATTATGCAACATCTACAGTAAATCAGGCCGGATCCCCGCAGCGCAGCCAGACTTCAGGGAGACCCCAGCTTATTGAGTCTACTCCTGCTACCACAAAGAGACCACCAACACGGACACTTGGTACCATCATTACAGGTTATAGAAAAGAAAACTCCACCGTTTAAATTATCATCAGCTCGTCAGAAACACTCAAAAAAACCTGAAAATGAGGCAATAAAATAATCAGAACAACAACAAGAAGAACCTGTACATGTGAGTCTGTCCATTATCTCTGTAAGCAGTAGAAAAAACAGCATTTTGGTTTTCAGGTGCGCCATAACAAATACAATAAAAAAACAAGTTACATGAAGAGAAGATTTGACCCTGTGAGACGCAGAGAAAACTAAAACAGCAGAAACACCCAGAGGGCTTCAGTGGTCCCTGATAATCCTGTGGTCCTGGTACAGAGCGCCCCCTGGAGTATTAAGGCTTTAAGAACACAAATAAACAGAATGGAGAGGAAGAAGGAAAGAGTTTAACACCGTCTGCAGTTTGGATTCATCAGAGGGATGATCTGAACCGTGAAAACTGATGACAGAGTTTAACCATTAGGACGTCATCGTCGTTTTCTTCCACTTGTTCGGGTCGTGAGGGCAACAGCTTCAGGAGGGAAGCCCAGACGGTCCTCACCCCAGACACTTCCAGGCGAGAGATATAATCCCTCCACCTGGTCCTGGGCCGACCACGAGGTCTCCTCCCGGTGGGACATGTCTGGAACACCTCTAACGGCGTCGTAACACCTCAGCTGACTCCTCTGGACGTGGAGGAGCAGCGGTTCTCCTCTGAGCTCCTTACCCTATCTCTAAGGCTGAGCCCGGACACCCTGAGGAGGAAACCCATTTCAACCGCTTGTATCTGCGATCTTGTTCTTTCGTTCATTACCCAAAGTTCATGACCATAGGTGAGGATCGGCACGTAGATCGACCGGTAAATCCAGAGTCTCTCCTTACGGCTCAGCTCTTTCTTCACCACCACTGATCGGTTAATCGTCCGCATCACTGCTGACGCCGCTCTGATCCGCCTGTCGATCTCCCGCTCCATCCTACCCTCACTCATGAACAAGATCCTGAGATACTTGAACTCCTCCACCTGAGGCAGGACCGCCCCTCCGACCTGGAGAAGGTGATCTACCTTTTTCCAACTGAGGACCATGACCTCGGACTTGGAGGTTCTGATTCACATCCCAGCCGCTTCACACTCGGCCGTGAACCGCCCCAGCAAGAGCTGAAGGTCACTGCTTGACGAAGCTAGAAGAACCACATCATCTGCAAAAAAAGCAGCGATGCGATCCTCTGCCTGTAGAACTGGAGACCCTCCACCCCTAAAGTTCTGAACAGAACCGGTGACAATTTAATCTGATCTGATCTAATTTAATCTGATCTAATTTAATCTGATCTGATCTAATCTGATCTAATTTAATCTGATCTAATTTAATCTGATCTAATTTAATCTGATCTAATTTAATCTGATCTGATCTCTGTGAGAGCCTGAACGTTTCTCTTTTATCTGTGGAGGTCAACTTTTTAACTCCACGTCCTGAGAATGTCGGCCACTATTTCTCCATCAGGTTGATTCTAGAGAAAGGCGTACGATCTACGGTATCGGAGCTGACATCACAGATGACACTCAAAACGTCATCACGACAGAAACTCTTGGTTCACTTTGACGGTTCAGAGCGTCCGGCTGATTCTTCTCCGTGATTTAATCTGCGGTCAGAGAAAGTTTTTCTCCTGATTTTAAATAAAAACGGCGTTAAAGTCGTTCCTTCAACACAAACCCGAGGCTCAGAAACGGCCTCGGCGTGCGTCTCACAGGGTTCAAACAAAAACAGACAGTCTGTGTTTTTACAGTTTGTTGGTGGACGGTCCAAAGTCAGGATACAATCACATAAATAAAGTTTCAGTTCATGACGGAGGATCCACAGTGTTTCAGAGTCTGCAGCGTCAGGACCGACTCAAACCCAACTCCACCTTTCTGCTGCATCCCATGGAAAAAAGGGGAAATCGTCCACAGACGGCGAAGAAGGAGACGCCGCCGAACAGTCCGACGGGAGGAAGAAAAGGAAACTCAAAAACAGAGAAACTCTTTCAAATAAGGCCCCTGAAGAAATTCAAGACGTGTTTTTAAAAAAGGGAAAAAAAGAGGCACCAAAAAGTCAGGATATCAAAAATGTAATCAGTCTGTGTGGTACGAAAACGTTAGACTTCTTATTTCTCATAAAAACGTGTGAGAGAGGGCAAGAGAGGGAGAGAGAGAGAGAGGGAGAGAGAGAGAGAGAGAGAGAGAGAGAGAGAGAGAGGGAGAGAGAGAGGGAGAGGGAGAGAGAGGGGAGCAGCTACATCATCCTGGAGGACGTTCCTGACGGGAAGTGACCCAGGTGCTGCTTCTGTCTCCGCCCACGCTTCGTCTTGTTGCACCTCCTGCAGGACAGAACAGGTATTACAGCTTCAACACTCATGATGACTGTTCAGAGTAAATACAGGCAGACGTTTCAGAAACACAAACATGTGTGTCTGAGATCTTCATCCTCACAGAGGAGGATGAGAGCAGTCCTGTCTACAGCTGCGGCGAGTGTACCTGGTGAAGCACATGACCACGGCCACGATGACGGCGATCTGGACGGCTCCGATGATGGCGGCGATCAGGACGTAGTGCAGCTTCTGACCGCTGGGCACCACATAGAGGATGTTAAAGTCCAGCAGCTGATCGCACTGAGGACCACCGTAAGCTGGCTCACACCTGAGACACACACACACACACACACACACACACACACACACACACACACACACAAACAGACACACACACACACAAACAGACACGCACACACACACACACACACAAACAAACACACACACACACACACACGATGAGTTTAAACCAGAACAAACTGAATTTGCGTCACATCTTCATTTTAATCGATTGAGCCTCTGATTTGATCTGTTGTGACAGATTCAGGATCGGAAGTGGCGCCCTCTAGTGGCGCCCTCTAAATCCATCAAAGGATCTGATTGGCTCACAGTAGATACAGGGGGGTGGACAGGTGTTGTTACCTGCAGGTGGGCAGGTTGTGTCTCATCTCACACTGGCCGTGTTCGCAGAACTGGGCGTAGTCATCAGGGCAGGGGGCGGGGACATCTGCAAACCCCTCCCCTTCACCGGGCTTAGACACAGCTGGAAAATAAAGCAGGTTTCTGATTGGCTGTCGCAGACAAAGCAGAGAAAACCTCGAGTCGGCGTGAAGGAGGCGGTCTTACCGTAGATGTCTGGTTTAGTCTTCATGCCGTCATCCTTCCTGCTTTTATCTGAAAACCACAGAAGAAGAAGTTTAATCATTATAGGTAATAACCTGCAGCTCTCTGTAATTCCTGACAGATGACCCTCCTGTCCTCTGGCACCCCCCTCAGGACAAACTGTTGAAGCTCCTCATCAAACAGAGACGCTGACTCAGAAACACAGTTAATGTGACGACGTGACGGTCCAGAGAAGAGGGAGTTTAACAACCAGGTCACACACACACACACACACACACACACACAGACACACACACACACACACACACACACTCACACACACACACTCTGAGTTATCTTCTTGCTTCAGGCTGAAGCTTCATCCACAGAAATGTCCCGCTGATTACTGAAGGATGATCTGATCTTTTCTCGCTCACACACTGCGATAGAAAACACTCGTGATTGAAGAAGAAGAAGAAGAAGAAGAAGAAGAAGAAGAAGAAGAAAGATGAGGAGGAAGACAAAAAAGAAGAAAGGTAAAAGAAGAAGAAAAGGAGGAAGAGGAAAAGGAAGAGGAGGAAAAAGAGGAAACAAGACGAAGAAAAAGAGGAGGAAGAAAGAGTAGAAGTAGAAGAGGAAGAAGAAGAGGAAGGAGAGCAGAAAAGATGAAGAAAAAGAAGAAAAGGTAGAAGAAAAGGAAGAGAAAAAAAGTAGAAGAAGATGAAGAAGAAAAAAGAATAAAAAGTAAAAGAAGAAGAGGATGAAGAAAAAGAGGAGGAAAGGGTAGAAGAAGGAGAGAAGGGAGAATAGGAAGAACAGGAAAGAAGACGAGGGAAAAGACGAAAAAAAGGAAAAAGAAGATGAAGGAGAGGAAGAAGAGGGAGAAAGAGAAGAAATAAATGTAGAAGAGGAAGAGGGAGAAGAAAACAAGTGAACAAAGAGGACGATAAAAAATGGATGACAGAAGGTCGTCGTGTTAAAATGTGACCAGCTGGTTGTTCAGTCAGCCGAGTTAACTGTGTGTGTGTGTGTGTGTGTGTGTGTGCGTGTGCGTGTGTGTGTGTGTGTGAATCGGGGTCAGGTGTTCATAAAATATAGATGAGTAAAAAAACAGCACAGCATCTTTTTGATCTTTCTTCACCTCCATTTTCTTTTCTCTCTGACCTTCTCTCCTCCTCTCTCTCCTCCATCCTTCTTTCCTCTCCTCCTCTCTCTCCTCCATCCTTCTCTCCTCTCCTCCTCCTTTTATCTCTCCTCCATCCTTCTGTCCGACCCCGCCCTGTTTCCTCCTCCTCTCATCTTTTCTTCCTTCATGTCCATCTTTACCTTTTCCCTTCTTTCCTCCTTTCTCTCTCTCTCTTTATTTTCTTTCTTTCTTTTTTCTGTCATTCTTTCCTTTCTGACACCTTCATCATCCTCTGTCGTCTTTTTCTCCTACTAAACTTCTCTCCCACTTTTTTCTCCTTGTTTTCCTCTTCTCATTCTGCTCCATCTCTCCTCTCCTTCCTTTCATTTCTTCTTTTCCTTCATCCCTCTTTTTTATCCTCAGCCATCCCTCTCTTCATTTTTCCTGACTGGTCTTCCTCCTTTTTTTCCCCTCATTGTCTTCTTTCATTTGTTTTCCTTTCCCTCTCCCTCCCTCTTTCCTTCTTTTCTGTTTGTCTTTCTCTTCTTCTCCTTTTTAGTTTTCCTCCCTTCTTTCTCGTGTTTATACTCTTCTTTACCTCCCTCCTTCATCATCTCTCTCTCTCTCTTTTTCTTCTTCTACTGTTTCTCCTCCTCCTCGACCTCCTCTCTTCCCTCAGGGGTCTATGGAGTTGGTCACATGATATCAGTGTGTGTTTGTGTAGCAGATAATGTGTCGTTCACTTCCTTGTCTATTGATCAGCAGTGTTGCGTTTCCTCGTTACCTTGGCAACGGCCCACGTGTTTGATGTCGATCTTCAGCTGTTTGAGGCAGGACGCCTCGCGGACGTGGCACGGCGTGTCGTAGGTGACGCCGTCGCCTCCACAGACGGGGTTGTCGTTGTGTCCGTTACAGACGATGTTACACATGCAGCTGAAAACAGACACACACAGACACACACAGACACACACAGACACACACATTAACACTCTAATATCAGGACCTTTAAAGGTAATCCAGATCTAACCTGACGGTCAGAGACTTTCCCACCTGACGGATTTACTGTGTGAGTGTAGTTGTGTGTATTTGTGTGTTAGTGTGTCCTCACATCATGTCCTCGGAGTCCTCGTCACACTCGGCTCCAAATTTGCAGTTTCCACATTTTGACGTTTTCTTCCCTCGACCGGAGCCTTCGTCGTCTGCAGACAGGAAACAGGAAGTTTTAGTCTGATCCAGATCCTCCCGGCGCCGCTTTAGTCTGAGTTCACCGTGAACTCGCTCCTCTGTTTCAGGACTGACTGAGTGTTTTTGGGTCGATAAAGACCACGGGTCTGACTGTAAGGAGGGAAACTTTGAAAAACTGAATTCTTCATCCATGTGGTCACAGACCGCCGTCTGCAGCTCCGCCTCTGATCTTGACGTTATAAACTTTGACTCCATCTATTGGATGTTCTTCTTCACCTACGGCAGTATTTCAGCTCGTTTGGATGTTTGATTATAGATTTTTGTAGATATTTTCAAACTCATTCTGGACGATACCGACGTTGACACCAACTTAAACACACCGTCTCTCCTGTCCCTCAAACTGTTTTAGATTTTTTACTTTAACTTAATTATATCAGCTGATCATTAAATGGGTAGAAACGATCGAATCTTCTGCAGAACATGATACTCTTTAACTTAAAACAACTCAAAACTAAAACAGAGGAACTAGAATTAAAAAATGTCCAAATTTAACTAGAAAATAGGAGTTAAAATCAACTATTTAAAAAAAGGATAACTTTAAAAACTGAAAAAAAGATCTTTCTTTGTTAATTCAGACTGATGTGTAAATGTTGTAAAAACCCTCAAATTTATCAAACCAAAGACATTCTGTGAAGTCTCGTTTAAAAATGAAGACGAGACGATAGTAAACATGAGGATAAAATCTGAGGAACTGAAAATGATGGATCTTAATCTAAAGTCTAAAAATGAAAACATGAGTGTGTTTACCTCCGTCTCCAGATCCTGATCCTCCATCTGACAGAGACACAAACACAGACCGTCAGATCAGACCACCATCACAACTTTCAGCTCATTCTAAATCCACTGAATCTGGAAACACGAACAAACACAACATCTCAATCCTCCAAACAGCCGAGCATGTCTGCGTTACCGTGGTAACAGGGCCCCTCTGACACGATGCTGATGGCTCTCTGTTTCTTACAGGCGGCCCTCCTGAGGAAACACTCGTTCTGGTACGTGTCTCCGTTGGACCCACACACTGGGATGTACTTCTTATGACACTGAAACACACACACACAAACACACACACACAGTTTATTTATAATGAAATTTATTATTATTATACATTTTATTATAATTATTATCATTATTTATTATTATTGTTATAAATTGTGTGATCATTATAATTGTTATCATTTTAATTATACTTTTTATTATTATGACTATTATTAGTATCAGTTGTATTGGTATTATTTTTATTATTATCATCATTATTATTATTTTTATTGTTATTAATTTAATTATCATTATTTCTTATTCGTGTTATTTTGTGCTATTTTATTTCAAAATTTTTATCAATTGTATTAATATTATTTTTATTATTATCATTAAATTATTATTCTTATTATTTTACTATAATTATTATTACTTTTTAATATTGATTTATTATTATTGTCATTAATTTAGTTATTATTAATAATAATTGTTTTATTATTAATATCATTATTTGTTATTATTGTATATTTTTTATCATTATTATTATTGTTGTTAATTTAATTGTTATTTTTAATATTATTATTATTATTTATTATCATTCTTGTTGTTCTTATTATTATTATTATCACTGTTATTATTATTATTGTTTATGATGATCATATCTAAAAGTATAAAAAGTTTGTGCAGAAAGTGTTTTATGATCAGAGCAGATGTAGATAAATCCCATTTCTGCTCTCTAACGTATAAACTCTCTCTCTCTGTCCTCCAGATCGTTCTCCTCTGGATCCACCAGGTCATGTGACATGATGCTCATGGTGTCAGAGACGTCTGCAGGTAAGCTCCTGTTCATAAACAGTTCAGGTTCATGTCTAAGTGGAACCACCACAGACCCAAACTCCTCAGGGTGTAAACACAAACAGCCGAGTGTGTGTGACTCACATGAAACTGACACACACACTTGATGTCGGCGCCGTTCTCTCGACAGGTTCCTCCAAAGCGACACGTTCCGGCGTCACACACTCGCAGGTCGCTCTTCTTCTCGGACAGATCTGAAAAAAAAAAAGGAGAAACAGAATCTGATGAGGTGGGGTTAGGTTCAACTGAAGACAACGAGGATCTGCTGAGAGGTGAGACCATCAGAGACTCTTCACAGCTGCACGTGTTAAAGAGATCTGAAAACCAGTCAGAAAGGAGCGTCAACAGCCTTTAAACCACAGCTAAAGACCACTCAGGGGAACACTCTGAAGATGCTCACAGAGACGTCAAATAAAAACCTGTCAGGATAAACTTTAACAGGTGGATCAATAACCTCAGAATTTAACATAAAAGGTTAAAATTTAAGAAACTTTGACATAAAAATTGGTAAAACATGTTGAAACTTTAAACTTTCTCTCATGGTGCAGAGGTGGAGACTACGCTGAGTCTCAGCTTCACTGTAACTGCATGATTCTCTGATCGCTCAGTTTCCCTGTTAAACCAGCTGAGCCTCTCTAAACCTCGGTGCTCTGAGGACTAAATACTCAGATGTGACGGTGATTTTATGACGACAAACAGGCTGAGGAGATGCAGAAAAACTACGTCATGTTGCTGTTTTGTGAATCAGTCTGATTTCATCCTCCGTCTGCTTCACCTGCAGCCTGAGAGGCCGACAGAGTCAAAAATGATGTTTTTTTGAATGGAGTTTGGTTAGAGCCTCTCTGATGCTAAGACCTCAAAGATCCTCTGGGTTTTAAACGTCACTGTGGTGGATCCTCTGAGGACTCTGAATATCAGTGGTGTTGGGACTTCAGTCTACGGACCACCATCCAGACCACATGAGACTCACAAGTCCTCCACGGGAAACGCTGAAACAACCGACACACACCGTCTATTATCCAGGGTAGTCATTTCCTGATGGCAGCTGATTGGTTGGCTGCGCTGCACACTAGCCTATTAGAGCAGGTAATTACAGGGGTCGTGACCCCCGCCTCCTCTGTAATTAGTAAATACCTCTGAGTGCTGAGGCAGCCTGAACCAGCGGCTGACACACAGAGGCTACTGTGGGGGCGGACAGAAAAACAGAACCGCTGTGTTCCCAGGATCCTCTCTGTCAGCTCCTGTCTGCAGACTGAGCGCTGCTGTTCCAGTGTCCGATTTCTGCCAGAACTGCTGAGGACGGGAGATTTAAACCGATCCCTACATTCAGAGGAAGTAAAGGAAAGACCCCCTGAAACAGGCCTAAAGGTCCCTGAAAACATCTGAGGGGGACAGGAAGACCTGCAGACGGACATGGACAGGTTCTCGTCATCTTCAGCTGCAGGACGAGATTCTGGTTCTGAATGAGCAGCTGACTGGACTCGCTCAGGAATCATTAACCCTCTGGGGTCCTTAAAAACACTGATAATAAATAAAAAATGATAATGCACCAAAATTAATGTTATTTTTTGACGTATCACAGACCTCGATAAAAAAAAAAGAAATCCCTGCCCAACGTTTAATAAATGTTAAATAACTTCAAATTCCTTTTTTTTACCATTAAAAATAACAGTGACGTCATGTAATCAAACAGGCATTAAAAGGGTTAAAATTCTGAAAATTAATTGATATTTGATAGATATGATCAGGAATGAAGTTGACTGAAAGTTCTGAGCAAAAAAAGTTGAAAAAACATTAATTTTTAATATTTTTAGAGAACTCTTAGTAGGTGGACATTCTTGTTTATCAAAGGACCTAAACGTTTAGTGTTTTTGTCACACTGATATAATAATGAGTGATCATGTTTTAAAAGTTGGGAAGAAAAAAAAAACTGAAGGAAATCATTCACACAGCCAAAATGATCAATAAATAAAAGGTTAAAAGTCGACAAAAATGGACAAAAATGTCCTGAGATCCCAGAAGGTTCATGGAGCTGTTGACAGATTCAGTGTTTCCGTCTACAGACGGACAGTTCAGATCAAACTCCGACTGTAAAAAGACTTTTCCTCTGAAAAGGGGAGTGTCTCCGGGTCTGAACCAATCATGTTCTGAATTAGAACCAAGTATCAACCAACTGCAGCGTCGTAGCAGACAGCAGCTCCACCCAACCATAGCACTTTAACAGGTGAAGCCGACAGCACTGTTGGTGAGAAACAAAGAAAATGAGTGCTACCAGAAAAGGAGCCCATGGCGCCTGAAACAGACGACCATTCAGTCGTCTTTCTCTAGAGCGACGCCTTACGACAAAACGTCAAAGAGACACAAAGACCTCACAGATGCAGGAGATTATTGTGTTGGAAAAGACATGAGACCAATAAACACTGTTAGATTTTTAGATCCTGATATTGATCGATATCAGCTGATATGAACAAAAATATATCCTGATAAACTTTTTCTCAGATCACCCAGCTCTCGTCATAATTCATCCTTTCATTATCAAGACCTGCAGGAGGACCGATCAGGGTCAGAGGAGAGAACTGAAGTGGGTCAGTGAGGAGGAATCCTGTCCCCTCTCATCCCGTCTTCATGTCTCGCTCTCTCTGAAGAAGTTTAATCAACCCCCCCCCCTTTCATCCCTGCTCTGTTGCCGTAGTTACAGACTGCTCAGCTGACAGCTGTTTGTTGCATCAGCAGTCCCAGTTTGTTTACAGCATCAGTCAGGTCTGCAGAGACCCCGACAAAGAGGCTCTGCAGGGACTTCAAGAGACCAGAGCGCAGATTCATCCTGAGGCCTGATCCATGAGAGCAGGACCGACACATCGGGGGGGACCGTGTGATCCCAGAGGCCAAGTCAGGTCCTAAAGGCCAGAACCAAGGTTCGAGACTGGATCAGGAGCGCCAAGATCCCAGACAGATGATCCAGAACCTGGCCCAGGACCTGATCCAGAATATTACTGATCAGAGTGATGTAGGTGATAGAAGTTTAGTGTCAAACCAGAACCCCAAGACCAGAGGATGGGGTTTCCAATACGCAGCATCTGATGGAGGAGACTCCATGATGGTTTCCTGTCAGGAACCGAATCCTGGGCTTTGACCCAGATCTGGGACTAGAACTCAGAAGTTTCTCAGTTTCTTATGCTGCGTCTCAGTTGTACCAGAAAGTCTGGATTTCTGAGTTCTGAGTCAGAAATTTATCTAGAACGCCCCCCCTGAAGTCGGGTTTCCGACTCGGAAAGTTGGACGTTCCTGGTCTGTCCGGTGCTGTGGTGTTTGTAAGAGTCAAATACTGAGCTGTGCGTCCTTTACAACTGGTATCGCTAACAACAACTAAAAACAGCTAACAACAGCTAACAACGACTGACAACGGCTAACAACGGCTAACCACGGCTAACTGTAGTTGTCCATCTTGGTTTTCCGACTCGGGTGTAACGTCAATCCGAGTCCGAGGAAACTGGAACGCAGCATAAATACGTAAACATGTTCATTTGTGCTCTTCGATCAGACATTTGAACATGGAGCTCTATGGGGACAGACTCACTTTTGGAGACTGCCTCAAGTGGACATTCGGGGAACTGCAGCGTTTCAGACTGGCTTCATGTGTGAGGACAACTGGATCGTGAATTTAGTCCTGAATCTGGTCTGAGGTCAGTCTGTGAGTGAAGAAGTGGAGCACCACACACACACACACACACACACACTCTTACGCTCAGCTGACTCCATTCTCTCTCTCTCTCTCTCTCTCTCTCTCTCCTTGTTTTTCTCCTCCTAACCTACATCCATCCAGAGATGCTCCTTCAGCTCAGGGACACTCAGGAATGATCCCAGGTTTTGTTGGACCGGGTTTGGGTCAGGGTTCTGCACAGACCAGTAAAGTTCTTCCTCTACAAACCAAACAGAGTTTGAGAGACAGCCTTCCTCTAACCTCTGAAACCATCAGACCGATCAAACAGAAGGACGTTAGTTTCCCTGACAAAAGCTCCATCTCGACCCTCATTTACACATTTCTCTGTTTTAGACGCCAGAATGAACCCGGAGGTCGTAAATCGTTCACGGCTGAATAGGAACAGTGACAGAGTGGTGCGTCTCCTCAAGAGAACATCTGTGGCTGTGAGGAGGGCGGACATCTTTGTGGAGGTTTCAGATCCCCTGAAAATAGAAATCATGAAGATTTTCTTCCTTCAGATCCTCCAGAAACTTAAAGCCACACTTTGAAGACGGATCAGCGTCTGTAGGAGGGATTGGAGTTTATTTTAGTCTCTGTGTAGATCAGAGGAATGATCCCAGCGAGAGCAGGCGGGAAAAGATCGACGAAATAACCACAAACTCCTTCTAGAGGATCATCGAAAATCCAGAAGTTCAGGTTCAAACCAACAACATGTTTGACCGACTGTTGAAACGGTTTCTCCAAATGATCGACCCTCAAAGACTTGAGAGGAGCTCACTGAGGAGCGTTTTCATGCTGGAGTTTAGATGGAGAACAAAAGAGCTTTAACAGAGAAACTGAGACTCTGAAACAGACGACAGACGACGGGAGACCAGAGAGAAGAGAGACTGTTAAAGGGATATTCTGCTGTAAAACTAATTTAGGGTCAAACCCACCGTAACCCCGAGTTAGACCCCCCCTCCAGAGATGAATGTTGTCGACCGCTTCCTTCTCTAGTTATACCAACTTTAGTAACGACCGCAGGATAGAAATACAGAGAGACACGCCCCCAACCAAAACGCCACTCTATAGCGGTAGTTCTTCTGTCTTAGCGTCTCGGTCTGATTGTATTTCCATGAAGAAATGATCATAAATGTTCTTCCTTGAGCTGCGGCACCCCGCTGTAGTCCGTAATGGACTGGCCTGAGGTCTCTCTACAAACAAGCGTCTGCTGGAAGAGAGTAGGTGAGTTGTGTTTAGTCTCTTTGTTAAAGAAATGAGTCAAAGTTAAAAAGATGTTTGGTGTCTAGTACTATGGCTGTGACCCTATATGTACTAACCTCTGTAGATCATGGTGTAGTTCCGTTCAGTAACAGAACCTCATTGGAAAATTAGCTGATTTAACTTTACTGTGCTCTTGTTCAAATATATTAACTCGACAGCACATAAATCCATACCTGTTAACAAAATCATGATTTTATTGATAATTCGGCTCAATAAAAACACCTTTACCTTTTCATTTTACTACAGTGGAAGTTTATTGGCCCAGCTTATAGACTACAGAGGTGGAGAAACGCCCCCGTTTAAGTTTGTTTTCTTAGGAGTTAGAACAACTCTGAATATAGTACTATGTCTGTGACCCTATATGTCCTGTTGATGAAGTTAGGTGAAGTTTTACGCCGGAATATCCCTTTAACAGAGAAACTGAGACTAACTCTAAAACAGTGGTCTCAGATTGAAGGTTCGTCTTTTTCAGATTTTTAAACCCTGATATCTGACCTGTTACCTCTCTCTCTCTCTCTCTCTCTCTCTCTCTCTGTTTGTAGGTTTTTTACCCCTGAGTGACTCTCGGGTCCGTACGGTTCAGGTCCAAACAGAACCAGAGTTTTTCAGTGAACAGGGTTTCTATGAGTCCATATAGGCTGAACCACAAACACACACACCCAGTACCCACTCATTTAACCTCGCCCTGCTCCTCCACCCTGTCATTAAGAGCTAAAATAGAGCCCAGTTAAAGTGAGGAGTGGTCACACACACACACACACACACACACACACACACACACACACACACACACACTCAGGCCTTGAACATGATTCACTGAGCTTCATGAGTGTGTTACAGGTGCGTTATTGACACCTCTGATATTAAACACAAACACACACACACATCAGGAGTCTCCATCAGGTCGTCATGACAACAGAAACACAAAGATGGATCAGCCGGGTCACATGATGAGGCGAAGAATCAGGAACAGAGGACGTCTTTGACCTCTGACCTCCACATGGAGAACCTCAGGTAGGCCCACCTCCACCCTCCACCCTGACAGACCTGCAGTTAGGGGGTCCAGGTCTAAACGGGGACGTGAAAGACTCTCACCTGGACAGTCGGAGGCCTTTCCCGGGCCGCAGTCCTCTCTGCTGCGGGGGAACGAGCTCCGGGCGGCGGGGAGGAGCAGCAGGAGGAGCAGGGAGCAGGACCAGGAGAACCGGGACGCCGGAGCCATGATGGAGGGTGGAGGGAGAGAGAGGGGGAGACTAAAGGGGTGAGGGAAAGAGGGAATAAAGGAGAGAAATAAAGAGAAATGTGAGGAGAAAGAGAAGAGTGTGGGGGGTGAGGGGTTGGGGGAGGAAGGTTAGAATAGAGAGATGGGTGAGGAAGAAAAGGGTGAGAAGGTGAAGAGAGAGAGAGAGAGAGGGGGGAGAATGAATGAAAATCTGTGTTTTTAGGGGGGTTCGTCCTCCTGAATAAAGACCCAGGCCGCAGAAAACTGAAGTCCTGCAGACCACCTCAGTCCAGCTCAGTCCGCTTCAGATCCCGCTCCTCTGCTCGGGTTTAATCCGGATTCAGAAAAACTCCATCCACGGACCCCCGGACTGAAGACCCGGAGCTGAAAAAGGACCGAAAACAGGCCGAGAGAGCCGGTAAACCGAGCCCAGGATAACAAAGCGAAAACAGGGCCTGGGGCTTCACACACCGACCCCCCACACCTCCACCACCTCCTCCTCCCCTTTAAACCAGCCTGCTCCTCCTCACAGACCCGACTGAGCCTCCATCCCCCAGCCCCGCTGCTGCCTCGCTCTCAAACCGGCGGGGAGAACCGCGGAGCGCCGCGGAACACCGAAGAAAAGATCCAGGAGGAGAACCGGAGAGAGCGGCTCACACAGAGGCATCCAGGCCGACGAGGAGTGAGTGTGCGCCGGGGACGATGGACGGATACGGATCGGTAGGTCGGTCGGTCGGACCGGGACTCTTTTTTTTTTTTTTTTTTGTCTTCCTGAATCACATCAACAAAGACTGAGACCACGTGACCTGAGGGAGGCCACTCCCACCGAGGGAGAGAGAGAGAGAGAGAGAGAGAAGGGGGGGGGGGGGCTCCAATTTCAGCTCTAATTATAATAATAACAGTGATATTAGTAATAGTTATAGTAATATAATGTTAATAACGTGATAATAAACAGAGAGGATGAGCAGCAGAATAATCATAGATTTTTTTTTAATAATCAGATTTTATTTTATTTTCATAATTTACATCAAAACAAATATTTTAATTCAAATAAGGTCGAAAATGACAAGAAAAGGAGAAAACATGAGGGTGAAAAACAACAACAACAACAGTGTGTCCTCAATTAAAGAAATATGTGTCCTTGTATTTATTAAAAAAGTATTTTTCATCATCAGCTCAGTCCAGGACCCCCTAAACCACCGTCTCCCCTCTGTATAATTTCACTTTGACCTTTAGGAAAGTAACCAATAAGGAGCCTCTGTGTGTCCATAAAGATATTATTATTACATTTGAATTTGGCTCTTATCCTTTCCACCAATAAACATTCTTTGTACCTCTGAGTCACAGTGGAGGTTTGTTAAATCGTTTACAGTTTCTGTCCAAAAATCAAAGTTTATTCAGTCATTTTGATCTTTTCTTACATCCAGAACTCTGTTTTGAACTTTGATATTCTTGGACATCTCCAGAAGTATATATTTGTGTATATATGTTCACATCTGTTAACTTACATTTAAGGCACAGTGGTGATCTATTAGAGTCAGATTAGTTCATAACCTGAGGTGTCCATCTGTCTGAGAAATATTCGACTATATTTCTTTGAGTTGATCACTGACAATCAGAGAGTGAGCGGTCTGAATGAAGGTGAAATGTAGTGAAATTAGAATAAAAATGTTGAGACAGAATAAATAAATGTAAATTTCAGAAAATCAAAGTAGATCAAAATATAAACTGTAATTTTAATAAAAGATTACACAACTCTCAAAATAATCTGCATTAGTCGAGTCATTACCGCAGAATCATCAACCACAAACCTTTTTATTTTATTTTATAAAACTTAAAAATAATAAACATGTCATTAGATATTTCTGACAAGCTCTCAAATTTACTGTAATGACTGTTTTTTTCTGCTTTTTCTCTGTTTCTGACTTCCTGCTCCTCACTAATCTGATGATCATGAAGAGATTAAAAATATTCAGATTAAAGACTCGCTATCAAATGGAGTCTTCTTTCTTTCTTTCTTTCTTTCTTTGAACACAGAGGAGCCTCAACAGTCGAGTCTCAGCCTGATCAGTTTACATCTTTTTATCTCACAGATAATAAATCATATTATTTTACCTCTCACCTGCTTTTCTTATGAACTCCATTCCTCTGCCTGGACTGACTGTCTTTAAAAACACACAAAAATATCAGATTATATTCATGAATGTGTCTTAAAAGTGTGTTTGACACGGTCGTTCATCCGTCTGGTGAGATTATTCCTGTTTTTTTGGGGTGTGAAAAATGAGGAGAAACCTCCGACAGATGAAGTCGTTTCTCATCCGTATTTTCTGAGAATTAAACTCCTTTAGTTTTTGCAGATATAGTGTAAACTTTATATTGTGGACAAACAGACGGTTTTCTTTACCTGGAGGTTCTGGACTCACTCAAGTCTTTTTACCTGAAGGCAAAACTTTAGTCAGAACCTCCAGAGGATCCAGAACTTTCTGGTCTTCATGGAAATTTAGACCAAAGAACCGAACAGCAACAGTTCACCTAAATATCAACATGTAAACTAACCTGACGGCAGGATTACTGATGCAGTGCTGACATGAGTCACCAGGGGGCAGTAAACGATCATGCAAACACAAAACCACAGAGGTGAACAAGAACTGCAGTAGGCCAGTAGAAAGGTTCTGAACTTTCAGAACTTTAGTTCTGATTTGAGTCCACATTAAGAGAGGAAACACTTCACAACCACAATAATTAATAAACGGCAAATAGATATTTTATTAATGTTTAATCACTTAAAAACAGCATATAGACCAATAATAAATAGATATTTTATGAATGTAAGTGAAAGTTACTTTACCATTAACAAGCAATAAATTATAATTAATAATCTTCATTAATTATTATTGGAATATTTATTAAAGGTTCAAATATTGGTTATAAAACATGTAGATTAAAATGTCTGTCAGTATCACTTTGTAAATGATTAATATTTGTTCAATAAATCATCTATAAACATGATTTAGATGGTTGTTGTAAAGTTAGGATTAGGGTTTTAAAATTAACAATTTATTAAAGGTCTATATGCTATTTATAAAAGATGATTAAACATTAATAAACTATCTGATTACTATAAATAAATGGTCTTTATAAGTTATCATTATTCTAAAGTGTTGCAGAAAATCAAGTTTTATTGAATCAATCAAATTAATACTTTAATTTTAGATAAAAAAAACAGAAGGTTGAATTATTCTTAAACAAACGAAAAAGGAGAAAGAAAAAGTAAAAACCATCCTGACTGCAGTAACGAGCGGCGGCCAACAGGGGGCTCTGTCTGTCTGCAAACAATATCAAATCATAAACCATCTCTGCTTCTTCTGTTTCCTTATTTACCTAAACTCTGTGGTCAGCAGGTATGGAGGAGGAGGAGGAGAGAGGAGAAACAGGAGGAGGAGAAACAGGAGGAGAGAGGAGAGACGAAAGAGAGGAGAAACAGGAGGAGAAGAAACAGGAGGAGGAGGAGAGAGGAGAGAGGAGAAACAGGAGGAGAAGAAACAGGAGGAGGAGGAGAGAGGAGGAGAGGATTTCAGTGTGTCTGAGAAGTGAGGAGACAGAGGAGTCTGATGGAAAGTCTGCAGAGATCATGAGAGTTAAAAACTGTTGAAGTGAACAGAGAGAGTCGTCGTTCTGAAACTCAATAAAGGAGGTTTGATTAAATTAAAGAGACTGAAGGATTAATTAGATCTGCTGTCTGATGATATAAAAGATCCTGTTAGTCAGACTGATGAGTGATCTACTCAACAATCATGATTTTAAAATCACTGTCAATAATCATGATCATGAAGTTTTCTATAATAGATCAGTCTGAATGTTGGTGAAGATGATGATGATGATGATGATGATGATGATGATGATGATGATGAGAGTCAAAGTGACGCAGCTTTGAGTCTGAGTGTGAGGTCAGTGTTCAACACACACACACACACACACACACATACACACACACACACACACACACACACACACACACACACACACACACACACACACACACACACACACACACACACACACACACACACCCTGTACAGTTAATCTTCATCCTTATTTTAATCCATCTGGGCTCATTAGTTCACTCTCTCTCCTCTCTCCTCCCTGATCCTCACTCCTCTTCCTTTGTTTCCTCCTCTCTCCTCCTCCTCTCTCTCCTCACTCCTCTCTCCTCTCTCCTCCTCTCTCCTCCTTCTCCTCCTCCTGGTCTTTGGAGGTTAGACTCTCCTTAAACTCACCCTCAGAAAAGAGAAGCTGAGTCTGAAGAAACACGTTCCTGTTGAAACACAGAATCTGTCAGAGTTAAACTGTAGAGGCCTCACTTTAGTATAAATGTATATTTGTGTATCAATAATTCTAGTTATTAATCAGTTATTGACAAATGTACAAACTGAAGCAGGTCCATGACCTCCTGATCAGGATTTCCTGAGTTCAGGCTGATTATTCTGGTCCTGTTCTCGGTGAAGGTCCGGTCTCTGTCCCGGATTTAACTTTGTTCTACAGTGAGTCTGTTTTTATTATTTTACATCCAAACCCTCACAGTCGTTCCTGCAGCTCTTAGACCTCAGACCTTCTGACCCCTTTGGACCTGGGTTTGATGATCAGAATATTGATTTTTGACGTTAACATGATCAGGACTGTTGGAGCCGATCAGTGAGGAAACTGAGGCTGGAAGGAGTCGTGGTCTTTAGGGTCTCTGCAGAGTCTCAGTCGTGGTCTTTAGGGTCTCTGCAGAGTCTCAGTCGTGGTCTTTAGGGTCTCTGCAGAGTCTCAGTCGTGGTCTTTAGGGTCTCTGCAGAGTCTCAGTCGTGGTCTCTCGATAATGTCGCACAGAAAACTGAACCTGATAGAATATTTATAACCCCCCCGTCAGCGTTCATGAAAACTGAGGAGGAAAAACACCTCCAACTATGGCTGTGAAGGTGCTGCTGTAGCGCCCCCTGCTGAAATAGACAGACTTCTTCTCCAGGTCAAAGAAAAATGTAGAGAGACCTCAGGCCAGTCCATTACAGACTACAGCGGGGTGCCGCAGCTAAAGGAAGAACATTTATGATCATTTCTTTGTCATTTCTTTGAAGTAATAATCATCTTGGTCTGAGGAGACCAGGTCTGAGGAGACCAGGTCTTCCATCAGATCGTTTTTTATAGACCGTTAGTTAAAAAAAAAATCAAGGTCATGAGATCGACCAATCAGAGGCACAGCTGGCTTGACTGACAGCTGAGGACACTGGAGGTGTTAGCGAGGAGGTTGAAGGTCTCAACATGGGGACCAACATCACCGACACCTCGTCCACTCACAATCCAGTCTGAGGACACAGAAGGTCAACAAAGTGACGAGGAGAGGATCATGGGAGACCACGGCGATCTGAACTTCATCAGAAAGACATGAAGAGAAGAAGAATGTGGACCTGGTCCTGAACCCGAGTCTCTGAGTCGAGTCTGAACCTGGCGGTGAGTTTTTTCCTCTGCAGATCGATCGGACTCTAAATTCTGGATCCATAAAAGTGAACGGTACCTGAGGCTGAGCTCTGTTGGGTTTAGGTGGGTCAGGTGGTCTGTTTTAAAGATCTAGATCCAGGTACGAGCTCCACCTGAGGTCTTTGTGACCCACTTTGAGCCGGTCTGAGGTTTTTCTGCCCGGCGACAGGCTGTCAGTGTAAATTTGAGACAAATGAGTGAAAAAAAAACATTAACGTTGTTTTTTAAATGGATTTCAGGTAAACGAGCCGCAGAGAGGAGGTCTGAATTATGGATGCAGAAAATAGTGCATTGTGGGTAAATCAGTGACCCCATTATGGTTAAAAGGTGTGCGGGACGAGAACAAAGAGCAGAGAGACGTGAATAAAACATGAACGAGAATTTGTGTCAATAAAAGAGTCAAAGTTAAAGATCAGAGACGTCAGCGAAAGAGTGAAAGTACTTTAATATGGTCATAATTTTACCGTAATGACTCTAATAGACAAGAAGAGGAGATTCTTTTTATCTCCACAAACGTCTAAAAAAACTGATGGTCTTATTTTTGAGGTTTGGTAACTCTTTATTATGGTGGCCGAGAGCTGCCTCCGCTGCAAATAAAAAAGAATGTGAGAAAACGAAGTCACAACGGAAGTTAACGATGCAACAAAACAAAAAAAGTAACTTACTGCCAAAATAAAAAAAGAATGCAAAAAAAAGAGAAAAAAAGGAGCCACAACAGAAGTGACCGATGCAAAAAAAAAAAGGAAAAGGTGCAGATAAAAAAAAATTAAAAAATACAATGGAAGTTAATGATGCAAAAAAAAGTGACGGCGAGAAGACGAGCAAAGAAGTTCATGGAAAAGTTATTGATTAATTTCACTTCATAAACTTTTTAATGTGTAATTTTAGACCATGTAGAGCCTGAGTCCATATGAAGTTAAACTGAAGCCAAAACTACACCGACATCCTCCAGTTCAACTTCATATGGACTCAGGCTCTACATGGTCTAAAATTACACATTAAAAAGTTTACGAAGTGAAATTGATCAATAACTTTTCCACGAACTTCTTTGCTCGTCTTCTCGCCGTCGTCTTCTCTGCCGAGATCGTAAAACACCGATGCATCATCATTATTACAGCTCACTACTGTTATGACTTTTTTTATTTGCATCCTTTTATTTTCGCAGTAAGTAACCTTTTTTTCTCAGTCGTTAACCTTCATTGTGTTTTTTTCTTTTATCCGCACCGTTTCTTTCTTTTTCTTTTTTTTTTTGCAGCAGGCTTTAGTTTCTTTTTTCTTTTTTTGCATCGTTAACTTCTGTTGTGACTCTTTTTTCCATTCTTTTTTATTCGCAGCAGGCGGTTCTCGGCCACCGTACATTAAATTATTATTGAATTTACATCATCAGTTCAAAAATAAGAGACTCACTGTAAAATCCACTCTCTTTGTGAGGTCGACAGATTTCTGCTGAGAAATCCAGGATTTTAATGTTTGAGTCGGAGCATTTGTTGGATTTAGTGACTAATTTTCTGTGGATTCATGTCACTGCTCCTCTTTAGTTTTGGTCAGTCATGTAAAGAAACAAAATCTGTTTCCCTCCTCCCAATAATAAGTGTTGTTTACATGTCCTGATAATGATGTTTGTATTGAACAAAAACAGCTTCAGTGTTTATCAGAGAAACTCCAGAAAACTGAAGCTGCTGCTCACCAAACTGGATTTTTATTCCCCACAGAAACAATGGATTTATGTGTTTGTTAATTAAGCTGATTGGGCTGAATTAGGGAAGGAGGTGTGGACTCAGAGGAGGTGTCTGGAGGAGGTGTGGACTCAGAGGAGGTGTGGACTTCCCTCAGCAGCAGATCCGTCACTCAGCTGGAGTCTCTCTCACAAACCGGATCAGCTCCTCTCTCTCTCTCTCTCGGCCTCTCGGTGTTTCTCTCCGCCTCACATGGAGGAACTTTGTCCCCTCTTCGCCCAGACTCCACCTGAAGACCAACTTTTGGGAGTTTAAGCAGAAAACCTGCAGCAGAAGAGGAGGAGGAGAACATGAAGCTGAGCGCAGGAGGAGCGGCGCTGCTGCTGCTGCTGCTCGGCCGCTGCTGCTGCACCAAACCCGGCCGGAAAGGTAGGAGGGAGCCGGGGAGAGAGCTCCGGAGAGGGGGAGAGAAGGGGTGAGGGGGTGAGGGTGCACCTGTAGACTAAACTTAACTGATTTACATTTTAAAGGTTGATGATTAAAAGTGAAATTTGGAAGTTAAAGCGATAAAATCTGAGCCGGTTGGAGCGAAAATGCGGATTATTTCAGATTAATCCAAAGTTTGTAGAGTTCAGTTTGTTCTTAAAGAAATATGAGAGAATAAAAATGACTAAAATGTTTTAAAAGTGTCAGTTTAGACCTCCATAGATGTCTCCTTTAACACTGGCCTTATAGCCAATGTCAGACTGACACCTATAATAATAAAGGGGCTGGAAAATAACTTCATCAGAACAAGGTCTGAGTTTATGAGTTTATTCTGTTCCAGAAAAATAAGACAAAAAACACATTTTTATTCTTAATCATGACCACATTTTTAACTCATAAATGCATAAAATATATATTTTATAATGTAAAGTATGATATAAACTCATAAATCATCCTAAAAAGCAGTGAAAGTGATAACAGTCATGATAACAGATGTCAAAGTCAGGAGGTTAAAGATGGATTCATGAAGTTATTAAAGGCTCTAAATTATGGGGGTGTTAACGTGTCACTTTAACAAACAGCCGTTCAGATTATTATCACAGACAGTTCAATCTGAAACCGTTTAAACAGGTTGAAACTCGGTCTCTCTGTTTCATTTACTGACTGAATTTACCGTCTGTTTAACCTTCATTTCCTGCTGTTGTCAAAATCTGAGATTATCTGAGAACCTGACAGAAGAATCTCGATCATTTCTGCTGGTCTGGTTTTTAAAAAGGTCCTGTTTGATTTACTACAGCAGGTAGATTAGTGTCTGTTATTGATCGGACTCAGATATTCAGGTCAGTTAATGAATCAAAGTCTGGAGCTGCTGTCTGATTGGTTGGTTTTATTTATTTATAGAAAAGGAAAGTTTTTAAAAAGAGTCTTTCTGGACTTTTTATCGAACAGAATTGTTGTAGATTATCTGGACTCTGTTTATTGATACCTATTGATTAATTAGTGGGACTGTTTTGTGGTCAGTGCTGTGGATTCACGGTCCTTCTGTCCTGAAACTGAGTCTGTTTTTAACACCCGGGACTTTTGAGGGTACACGAAGATCCAGGTCTTCTGTGTCTCAGTCCAGAGGCTGCAGCTTCTAAGGCAGTGGTTCTCAACTGGTGGGTCCTGACCCAAAAGTGGGTCACGGTCACGTTCTGAATGGGTCGCTCACAGCTGGTCAAAAAAGTCAATATTTCATCTGATGTTTGTCTTTTATTTTGAAAGGCAAGCGTTATGTCGTGGTCCTCCTCGGTTTCTTATTAATGTGTCCTGAATGCAGTAAAATTACATGTTTTTTTAATTTGGTCTTTATTTAGTTTAATTTAATATTTATTCACGTTTGTCCTCCTCCGGTTCTTCTGAATCTGCTCTGAATGCAGATATACAAAAAAGTCACATTTCTAATTTTTTTGGTCTTTATTTTGTTTGATTTGATATTTTCTGTATTTGTAACTTCAGTCGTTGTCGTCCTCAGTTCATGTGCAAAAAGACGGAGTATTTATGTTCAAGATTTGAGTCTTTAAAGTTTTTTTTTAATATAAAACTAAAATATTCTTTGTTTGAATTTTATAAAAGTGGGTCGTGACTTGAGGACTACGGGAAATTGTGGGTCCAGAGTGAGACCAGTTGAGATTCACTGTTCTAAGGGACCCAGATCCTGGTCAGACCATCACCAGTCAGTCCTGCCTGGACACTGCGGCCTCATAGTCCTGAGTTTATACCAAAGGAAGGTGTCTGCTGGACGAGCTCGCCGTTATAGTCCGGGTCAACCTTTGAACACCAACGCCGTAAAGACGGATTCAGATTTCTGTGTCCGTCTTTCAGGACGTTCGTTCAGCTTCAAAGACTGTGGTTAGGCTTTTTGGATCAGTACCTGCATGGTACCAACAGTCCTGTACCGTCACAGTCTGGTACCAACGAACGTACCTTTGCACCCCCATGAGGTTGACATCGACGCCATCGTCTTCACGAAAACACTTTTATACTCCGAGGTCGAACTAAAGACTCGTCAGGAACTTCAGGTCCTCCTTTTTGGTTTTGAGAGATGGACTCTGAGATTACCAACCGCTGAGCATGATGGGAGTTCTGAACGACGAGCTAATTATGAGTTTGGAAATATTTCTGACCAATCAGGTCGTTTGTCTGAAATCAGAGTTTTTCAGAGCGAGAGACTGAATGATGATGGGAACCGCTGAGCTCAGCTCTGAGACTGTTATCTGTGTGTGTGTGTGTGTGTGAGTGTGTGTGTGCCCGTGTGTGTGTGTGTGTGTGTGCATGTGTGTGTGTTCAGTCTTAAGTAGAAACAGCTGACTGCTCTCTCTCTCTCTTTGTCGAACACAGTCTGATTCTGTGGAGGATGGAGAACGTCTCAGTGTCTTTTGTGTCGCTCCTTGTTTTCAGCGGTCTGTTGTTCAGATTCTCATCGCTCCGCAGAGACAAACAGATCCTGAGTCTTGGTCCAGCATCATGGTCCAGGGTTTTTTCCCCTTCCCCCGACCAGGCAGCCAATCAGAGAGCAGGATTCTCTGACTGATGGACTGGAGCCTGAAATGTCGCCCACATCGTGTCTTTGCTGTCGTTCAGCCGCCCTCCACCACCGAGGAAGTCCCAGATGTGGTGTTGGGGGTCCACAGCAAACCTGAGGGACTTGGAGGACTCTTTGGGGACAGCTCAGTTGTTCTTGAGTTCCTCTGAGGAGGTCCCAGATCTTAGAGTTCCAGTGGTCAAAGGTTAAGGGGTCTTTGGCGAGGATGGAGACCTCTTTGAGAAGGTTTCATTGGTCCTTGAAGATCCTCTGGGCTCTCAGTCTGTGTCTTTAAACGTGTCACCTGTAAGGAGGTTTAAGTGGTCTTCAGTTGACCCCTTGAGTTGGTCCCAGAGGTCTTGTAAGTTCTGGTGGTCCTCCTGGAGAAGGTTTTAGATCTTTATTTGGTCCTTGGTTGTCCTGGACCTTGGTCCTTATTCTGTGTGTTTACCTTCGAACATGAAGAAATAAAGCTGCGTTCCAGTAAACAAGTCGGAAAACCAAGATGGACGCCTACAGTTACCTTTTGTCAGCTGTTGTTTACAATTGTCAGCTGTTGTTCGTTGTTGTTAGCTGTAACAGTTGTAAACAGCAGCGTGTTCACGGTTCGACGTTGGACAGTTCAACATTAACCACTTATTTAATTTCACTAAAACGAAACAGAAGTGCTAATAAATAAAACATTACGAGAGTTTTCACTGTAACTCTTTACTGTTTATGACGTTGTCGTCAAGTCGGGGTCGGCGAGGATCGTCCGACTTTCCGAGTCGGAAATCCGACTTCAGAGGGGCGATCCGGATAAAACTCTGACCTGGAGCTCAGAAATCCCGACTCCTGAGTATAACTGGAACACAGCATTTGACACACTTTTACCCATAATGCACTGTGTCTGTTCTTTGAGTGTCAGACCTGATCGTATCTCCTGACTTCTCCTGGAGCGTCGAGGTGCAGCGCTCAGTCCTGATTGGTCAGCAGACTTTAGTCCCGAAAACTCAGAGTCCAGGTTCAGTTTTTGTCGGATTGTTGTGTCTGCAGAGTTCAATCTGACCTTCAGCCAGAGTGTGTGTGTGTGTGTGTGTGTGTGTGTGTGTGTGTGTGTGTGTGTGTGTGTGTGTGTGTGTGTGTGTCTGACTTCTGAGAAAGACCTTGGCGGTGTGTGTGTGTGTGTGTGTGTGTGTGTGTGTGTGTTCGTGTGTGTCCGTGCCAAACGAGACTCTGCGCCCGCAGTAAAGAACAACGGCGGAGCTTTGTGGTTGCCATGGCAACACTATTAGCATACCGAGCTGAAGCGTATTGACTGAAACTTTGACAACAACCAGCCAGGCTGAGGACGGCCAGAGGACACGCTGTGCTCCTGGACGGATTAGAAGACAGAGCCGAGGAGACCCACGGCGGGACTGAGGACTGATTAGCATGTCTTTAACCAACGCTATTCAGAGAGTGTGTGTGTGTGTGTGTGTGTGTGTGTGTGTGTGTGTGTGTGTGTGAGTGTGTGTGTGAGAATTAACATCTCTATTCTGTAGTTTTTTCTCAGCTGATGGTAGTTTGTCATCCTGGACTCTCATTGGTTCTTTCAGACACTCGGTCGTCGTGGTTTTATCTCTTTGGTCGGTTTAGTTTCTTCTCTTTCAACACTTTTCTCCTCCTCCTGCATCATTTCATCGTTGTTTTGTCCTCCTGTAGTTTTTCATCTCTTTGGTGTTTTTAATTCTCAGTCCGTCTTCGTTGGTGTTTTCCTGTGAAGTGACGGTTTAGCTGAGCGGTGTCCTTCTTTATCATCACGTCATTTTCAGCTCTCTCACCCCGAGTTTCCCTCCCTGTCCACAGTCCTGTCTTCAATGAAGAGACATAAAAAATACTCACACCTGTCCTTCTGCTGTTTTTTGTCTCAGTAACCCTGACAGAGCTCGGCAGAGAGCTTAGGGTCATTGTCTTACTGCAAAACAAACTTAAGAGCCACAAGTCTGAGTCCAGATGGAGCAGCATGGTGCTGGAGGATGGAGTGGTACTGTTCCTTCTTCATGATACCCTTTACTTCAAACAAATCTCCTCCTCCATCACCTGATAAACATCTCCATACCATGAACTACCACCTCCTTTCAGACCTTCACCAGTCTGTCTGCGGACATAGACTCTGCGTTCTGGTAGTTTGTCAGAGATTTAAACACAGTTGAGATTTATTAGGATTTTGTCAAAAGTCAAAAAGTTGAAGTGAATAATCCAACTGTGATTTTTGTTTTTTTGCTTTTGCACTGAAGTTGTGACTCTTGCAAATGTTTTCGACCCTAAAAATAAGCCCTCATTATCTTTAGCTGACATATATTTAACATCGATGTATATTTGAAGGTAAATGTACTAAAATGGTGCGTTTTCATGACAGCAACATCTGATCATGGAGTAAATACATCCTAAAATACAGAAAACTCATGCTGGTTCTATTAAAAAGTATTGT